>PVIU01009463.1:0-49792 GCA_004026605.1 Ondatra zibethicus
CAAGCAAAAGTTGGAAGCCAGGGGGCGGGGATAGAGGTGGGAGGTAGGGGAGCAGGGGAAGGGGAGAGGGGGAAGGAGAAGGGAGAAGGACTGGGGAGAGCTTGGGGGAGTGGGAGGGTGAAGATGGAAGAAAGGTGGACATTGGAGAAGGGAATAAGATATCTACATTAAGAGAATCATTTTAGGGTTGGCAAGATACAAGATCCTGAGGTAGCAGAGGAGAGGGTGCCATAACTAGCCTTGTACCATAGTCACATTGATGATTATCTTCATTAACTACATATTTATAAAGGACTGGTTCAATTTATTGTAAAGGATTTACTACCATGTGTTATCTCAATCTTACAATAGATACTTCCCACATTTTAGAAGATAAAACCAAGGCACACAGTGATTGTATATCTTATAATAAATTCTTAATATATATATCTGTAAAATGCTAGAGCAAGGAGTAGAACCTTGGGCAGTGGTTTTAAATGAGTGACACTTGGCAAATTATTTAATATGAAAAGCAAGATAACAACATTTCTTCCCTGAGTGCTGTTAGGGTTAAATGAGTCAACACATATATAAAACACTTAGAACAATGTCTGCACATATAAACATTTTAAGAAGCATTTGTTGTGACTGAAATATTATGACTTCTATTTTTTCCATGAAGAATTTTGCTGATAGCCATTTTTCCATGAACATGAGGCTTAAAAGATGGGTTATGCCTAGATATTGACATTATAGGACAACTATCCTCCCATATTTGGGCTTTTAGATCTGCTGCATAAGAATAACTGACATATACTCAGAAAATACTTTAACACACCCTAAACCTATGGGATTGACCAAATTTTTAGGGGAAAGAATAACACTGAATATTTGGTACTAACAATTCTTTTGACATGATAGAGGAGGCCCAGATACCAAGAGGTAGGTAACAGGAGAAAGGCAGCAATGAGATTATGTGGACATTTCCATCCAAGACAAAGTGCATGTGAGGTTGCACTATGGCAGCCTGAACTAGGTACTGAAGAGCAGAGAAAGAGGAAAATACCAACTGGAGTTTCCGGTGAAGAGACAGACCCAGGGCTTAATTTAGAAAAGTGGGTCTGAGGAGATGGGCAGGGTTATCCAGACATTTGGGTGAAACGGTGATACTTAACAGTAACAGGATACACAGAAAGAAAAAAAAATTACACTACTAACCAGGAATAAAGCCCCCCCCCCAAAAAAAAAACAATTTAATCAGATGGGATTTTCTCTTACTATATGAACTAAAAATCTAAAAGCATCGGGTAATTTGTTTAGATCACTGTAAAAAACAAAACAAAACAAAAAAAACCTTCCTCTAAGTATGAAGTGTGTGAATGATCCAAAATCAATACTTGTATAGATGGGATTCTACAAGGTGGCTCTCCTTAACTAACTATGCATAAGGGAAGAACTACAGGCTCTAAACAATGACTATAAAGAAAGGAAAAGGACAGTCTTACCATCCACAGCAAGGGCTCTGTGCAACAGATCCTTAGCAGCTCGAACAACAGTGCTTACCACAGAGAGAGCTCTGCTACAGTTTTTATCTTCCTCATTGGCTTTACTTAGAAGTTGGGATTGTAAATCTCCATCAAATTCACTCCTGTGACACGAATAAACATGAAAATAATTTGCACTGGTAATTTTAGGAATTATATTCAGATCAGAGCTTCTCAATAAACTTGAAGTAAAAAACAATTACAGTTAAGACATATATGTATAATTATGCTATTTAATGAAATTATAAAGACTTTGAACAAAAACAAAGCAGAAGAGTATAAAGTAAAGGTTTTTAGAGTAAATAGACCTTCGGTGAACTAATATTTACAAAGGTCTGAGTTACATTTAAAAATAAATTCCAAAGGGACCACGAAAGATATGAGAGGAAAGTATCAGGATGAAGGGAACCAGGTACTGAATTTAAGGAAGAGAATGCAGACAAGTATCATTACAATGGAGGGGAAAGAGTAAAATATGAAGGAATGGTAGATGTGGGTCAGATCATATAGAGTGCAGAGGCCACAGTAACAAATTCATATTTCATCAAAAAAGAAGAATCAAGAGAGAACTGAGCAGGGTACAGTAGGTATATTTTTCATTTTTATCAGATAACAGATTGTACTGTTTAGAACAACAGGGAAAGGCTGTGATACTAGTATTTTACAAGTAAAGGGGTAGGTGATCAGCAGTCTCAACACAGGAATGATAGAAAAAGTCAGATGCAGAGCATTTGGCTGTCAGGAACTATCAAACTAGATGCAAAAGAAAGGCATCTAGAACGACCAGGAGTTTGGCTATAACTGTGTGACTACTAAGGACACATTAAACCTACAACATCTATCAGCCAACCACAAAAGGCATCTTTAAGGAGGATAATTGGTATGGTGACTTAACGGTGTGTTACCTGGAGTCCAACTTTATATGTACAAATCCCTTTACCATAAGTCACTACAGTGTGACTTGAGAAAGATGTTTACCCACTCAATGCCTCAGTTCCCTCTTCTGTGAAACAGAGGCGGGAAAAGTGCCTACTGTGAGGCTAGCCAAGGCAACCACAAGAAGCAGTAGATATGCAGCATGAGTGATCTGATACAAAGTTAGGTTGAGGACAAAGGTGGTTAATGGTACTAGACTATAGGTATGGTATTATACCAAAAAAAAAAAACAGACATAATGAGTTATATGTATTTTTTTTTGCCCAAAGATTATAGTTTTCTGTTTTCCACCATTTATCTACTAAATAGTTTCCTAAAATAACATAAGAAATCCACACTATTGTATTGTGTGAGTCCCACAGGCTAACCTGAGCAGGTAAAAGATCTTCAAATATAAAACTATTTCTTCAGACTGGATAAAAGAACGAAGGCAATGCTACTACCTCAACTTAGGTTAAATACTCATGAAAAGAAATGAGTAAATTCTACTTGTATTTTAAAGCACAATCCAGAAATTAAAATATAACACGAACGACATATATGCCAATACAAAAACAAAAAAGCCCAAAGCTTCAATGATATTAAAAGAATAATGAACATTTAAAAGCATTCACCTTTATAGTTAATAATGAATTTACATTTTTAAATGAAGATTCTTCACAGGAATTTGACTAAGTATGTGGTAGGAAAATAAATTGTGTAATTTAGTTACATTATCAACTTGGCATGTTTTATACAACAGTAACTGTCACACACCACTTTAGCACATTTCAATTCTAACTATAAGTACACCTACCTATAGTACAGTATCTGTGGGATCTGCCCTCTGGTTTGGTTTGTGCCATTACTGCTCAAGCTACATGTGCTGAAGGTAAAAGTCACTCCATCGGGGCACTGCACGGTGGTCATTCCTCCATCTCCATTGGCTGTACGACTGCCATAGTTCCTCAAGCGCACAGCATACTTAACATTTTCCTTCATGATGGAAATATAAGGAATAATATATCTGTTCATAATATAAGGAGAGGATACAGAAAGAACTCTAGCGGTAAACTATTCAAATATACTGAAACTTTGTGGTCATTATAAATAATTTCATTAAATGAATTTTTAATTAATCTAATAGCTAATTCTTACTGAATACATTTTGAGTAACAGAAGCTGCCCTAAACACTTTATATGATCTAACTGAATTAACTCCAGTGTCCTCAGTAGGTACTTGCCAAAGAAGAATTTGAGGTCCAATTGTAAAACAACTTGTACAAAGTAACATAGCTAGTAAGCAGTGAGACTAGTAGCTGATCATCAAATACAGGTAGTTCCTGTGCTTAATTACAAACATAAAATATTAGTCAATGTCGTGGTTTGAAAGAAAATGGCCCCCATAGGGAGTGGCGCTATTAGGAGGTGTGGCTTTGTTGGAGTGGGTGTGGCCTTGTCACAGTGGGAGTAGGTGTTGAGGTCTTCTATGCTCAAGCTATACTCAGTGACACAGTTCACTTCCTGTTGCATATAGATCAAATGGAGAATTCTCAGCTCCTTCTCCAGCACCATGTCTGCCTCCACTCCACCATGCTTCCTGCTATGATGATAAGGGACTAAACCTCTGAAACTGTAAGCTAGCCCCAATACTTTTCTTTATAAGAGCTGTTTTAGTCATGGTGTTTTCACAGCAATAGAACACTGACCAAGATAGTCATAAACACTACTTAAGATACTACTTTCTCCGTGAGTTTAAGTTCTTAAAATAATTTAAGTATGCAAAAAATAATTGAGTCTACTGCATTTTTATTTGGGGAGAAATTTACTCAGAGATAAAAGTATGCACACAAACACGGGGAAAAAATCATGCAAAACTGTCCAGAATATGGTATGTAGGAAAACAGAGTTACAGATACTCATGCTTTATGAAAGTTTTTTCCCATATTTGCACTGGAAGTTTTATTCCAACTGTATACAAACTGTAGTCACCTGAGAGGAGGGAACCTTGCTTGAGAATATGCTTCCATAATATTAGGCTGCAGGCATGCCTGTAGGGCATTTTCTTACAGACTGATGTGGGAGGGGCTAGCCCTGGGCTGGTGGTCCTCGGTTCTATAAGAGAGCAGGCTGAGCAAGTCATGAGAAGCAAGCCAGCAAGTAACACTACTTCATGGTCTCTACAACAGCTTCTGCCTCCAGGTTCCTGCCCTGCTTGAGTTCCTGTCCTGACTTCCTTCAGTGAAGGACAACCATGTGGGAGTGTAAGTCAAATAAACCCTTTCCTCCCCCAGGTGCTTTCACCATGGTTTTTATCACAGCAATAAAAACCTGGACTAAGACAAAAGCTGTTTTTTTAAGACCTATTTTGTGGGCCAGGAAATGATGGGACACACCTTTAATTCCAGCACTAATGGAGGCAAAGGTAAGAGGATCTCTGTAAGTTCGAAGACAGTCTTGGTCTACAGACTGTCAGAGCCAGAGATACATAGAGAAACCTGTCTTTAAAAAAAAAAAATCTATTTTATGTGCGTGCGTATGTGTGTGTGTGAATGCAATGCTGTGGCAGACAGAAGATCAAATAAGATCTTTTGGTGCTGGAGTTAGAGATGTTAAATAAGCCTCCTGATGTGGGTGTTGGGAACTAAACTCCAGTCCTCTACAAGAATATTATATGTTCTTAACAACTGATGTAGCACACCAGCCATCAAAGCTGTTTTTGATGAAGTCTCTGATGACTCTCCTTTACACTTTAAATTCTATTCCAAAATGATATTTATTCACTTAAATCAGGCATAACTTAATATTACTTTAATATAATTTATCTACTTTTCCTACTTTTTAGCTAATTTTATAAATTCTTGTACTTATAAAATTAATATAAGGGCAAAATCTTAATACTCTTTTCTGTATATTTATTTATTTTATGTTATATGTACATGTGTTTTATCTACATATATGCATGTATGTGTACCATGTGCATCGCTGGCACTTGTATAGTTCAAAGAGGTCGTCAGAAACCCTGAACTAGAGTAATAAATGGTTCTGATCCACCATGTGGATGCTGGGAACAGAACCTGAATCCACTATGCTCTTAACTGCTGAGCTACCTTTATAGTCCCATTAATATTAACTCTTAAGATCACATCTTTTCTTTGAAGCATTTCTGGTGCAGTATAAGTTGGAAAGATGAAAGCTAATATCTAATCAGTTTCAATACTATGCTATATAGGAAAGCAATTCTCTATTGTCATTATCTAGTCAGTATAACACTACAGAATATATGCTGACTTTCTCACCAAAAGTTCTAAAATGATAATATGCCAGATTTAAGAAATTTGACATCGGAGAATGATGTAGCATGTATCTAAAATGAATAAATACTACTCTGCCTCTTTCCTACTTATACTGTATTTATCCTTTAAAAAAGTTAAGTCTGAAAGATTATATGAGCAAGGGGTGGGTCAAGATCATGACAGGGAAATCCATAGAAACAGCTGACCTGAACTTGTAGGAAATCACAGATTCTAGATTGAGGGCTGTGAAGCCTGCATAGGACTGAACTAGGTCCTCTGCATGTGGGTAACAGTTACATACACTTTTTTGTTTGAGGGGCCCCTGGCAGTGGGACCAGGATCTATCCCTGGTGCATGAGCTAGTTTTTTGGAGTCTATTCCCTATAGTAGAATGCCTTGATACAGGGGCAGGGAGAGGCTTGGTTCTGCCTCAACTAAATGTGCTAGACTTTGTTGGCTCCCCATGGGAAGCCTTACCCTTTCTGAGGAATTGATGGGGGTGGATTTGAGAGGGCAGGTGTGGGGAGCAAGAAGATGGGAGGGAAGGGGAACTGTGGTTGGTATGTAACATGAATAAAAAAAAATTGAAAAGTTAAAAAAAATAAAAAGTCAAGTATGTCTTACTCTAACTCTAAAGCTGTCTGACAATAAAAGCTAGTGATTTTTCCTAGTATACCAGGAGTTTGATATGTGCAAAACCAGAGAATAACACAGTACAGTATTACAAATATTACATTGTAGTAGGCAAATGCATAAGTAGTTGAAGTAGTATATAACAGATAACTTAGAAGAAGTCATAGCTAACACTGTGAACTCATGGACTACTTTTCAATATATTTTTAAAAGATTACTTTTATTTTTGATTGTGTATGTGCATGTGCATCTATGTGGCAGCACATGCACATGAGTACAGATGCCTGCAGAGGTCAGAAGAGGGTGTTGGGTACCCTGGAACTGAACTTAGCAGTAATTGTGAGCTACAAACATGGGATTCAAGCTCATATCCTCTGCAAGAGCAGTCCACACACCTCATCATTGAGCCATCTCTCCAGTCCACTTCTCGCTAGTTTTTACTGTATAATATTTCCTCTTAGCTAAAAAAGAAACATCTGGTTGAAATTACCTTTAAAGGAACAACTTTGTCCAGTCTGATCTCAGCTATGTCACTGGGTGAATCGTCTGTTGTATAAGTTCCTTTAACTAATTCTAGAGATGTCCATCTGTGAGAATGAGTTGAATCTCCTGCATGTTCACTCTAATGAATACATAAAAACAAAATCACAAGATGTTTAACTTTATTGCAGGAACAATTCTTATTATAATCCATTATTGTCTCTAGGTAGTTAGTTTATTGGCTTGTATATAAAATTAGTCATGGACTGTGGAAGATGGCTCAGTAGGTAAACAACTTGACCCTAAGTCTGACAACCTGAGTTTGATCTCTGATAATCCCCACTAGGTAGGGAGAACTGGCTCCAACAAGTTGATCTCTGGTTTGCACATATGTACCTTAGCATATGGATGCATGTGTGCCCACACACTCACATATACAAATAAATGTATAAAAAACCTGAAATTAGTTATTAGCATTTCTTTATATTTCCTAAAGAAAGATTTTGCTACTCTAAGCTATTGACTTTTATTTACTGAAGAGATTAAAACATAAATTGACTAGTATTCTCTTAGATCTTGCAAGTGTTTGAGTATCTTGAGACATTCTAATCAAGTAGATGTTAATTAAAATTAATTGTTCAAAAGAATCAGTTAAACAGATGCTATTTACAAGAAACTTATTTTCATGTTTTTGTCTCATATTAAACTTTGTAAAGAACTCAAGCACTTAAAATAATTTTGATCATAGAGAAAAATACAGCCACAATCAATAAACACTATCTTTAGTTAGCAAGAATTTCCATTAGCATTTTAACAAAATTGTTTAGCCTTTGAAAGAGGAAATAGTATCCACCTAAACCTAAACCCTGTTCTAGAATCACGAAA
The DNA here is from genome assembly GCA_004026605.1 of Ondatra zibethicus. Classification (NCBI taxonomy): domain Eukaryota; kingdom Metazoa; phylum Chordata; class Mammalia; order Rodentia; family Cricetidae; genus Ondatra; species Ondatra zibethicus. The sequence goes on from PVIU01009463.1 coordinate 7,733, forward strand.
AATGACAATAGCAGAAAAAATATTATACAAGACTTGGAATAAAAAGCTTAGCTATCTACTTCGCAGTTTTCAATTCCATTTAAAATCTCCCCCTTTCTAAATTTCCAAAAAATAAAAAAAATGAAATAAGGAGAAGTGTACCAAAATGTTCCTAAACAATCATGTAAAATAAGTCTTTTGATTTTGATTAATGTCCATGTATATGTGACCTGTTAGATTCTGGAGGTTTGAAGCCATCGTGACTTGATAATGGTAAACTCTGATAACCTCACAGCAAGAAAAATGCTGCAGGACTGATACTCACATCATCAACCAAGACCTCTAACTCATACTCGTGTATACCACCTCCTCCATAGACAGAGAAACCAACCACAACGATGCCAGGTTTGTCTACTGCAAAACAGATTGCATCGGGGGATCCATTTCCAGTGTTCCAACTTCTTCCCTGACTTGTTTTTGTGAATCGGTTAGCACTGGCTTTTACAGAGTGAAGAGAATTAAGTCCATCAACCTGTGAATAACACAAGTCTATCAGCAGCTGATAATCTGTGTATTACTAGCAACATCTGGAACAAAGTATCTTATGGATACATGTTGGATATTAAACATTTATCTGAATGGTATATTTCATATTAAGACAGGATTTTCAAAATCAAGCCATAATCTGTTTTGGGGAAAAACAAAAACCAGAAGCACCAAATCAGTTAATACATTCAAGTTAAGAATGGTTAAAAAAGGCAGTGGGCAGAGAAAAATAATTATACTTCACAACATGTAAGGTACCTATCAGGTTTCAAGGTGACTTTACCAAACACCTAATATTTGATACTTCTTAAATTTTGTTACAATGGCTACAGAACAAGACGCATACTTGCTACCACTGACCTATACACATGAGAACTGTTACAACATTAAAGTTTAATTAATGAATATCTTACCACAATTACAAGAACTATGGTATACCACAGATGAGACTAAGATTCTCAGTTTTCATATGCATTTGTGTACTTACCGGGAGACAGAACAAAGCTTTGGCACCTTTTGTTCTTTAAGTACTATGCATTTATTATTATTAGCCTAACTTCTGAATATTACTTATCACTTAGCAATGGAACAACTGGTGCAAGTTCATGGACTTGTATGATGTGGCAGATACAAACCTAGTCTAAGAAGATAATACATACTTTAACATACTTTAATAATTTGGGTATGTTAATAAAGAAGCAATTAAAAGATGGGATTGAAGTGGGGAAATGGCTCTGTTAGTAGTGTCTGTACTATGAACACAGAGACCTGTGGGAAGATCTCCAGTACCCATTTAAAAGCTGTAATGGCAGGAAATTTGTAAACCCAGCAGTAGGGTAGATGGATAGATGATAACCTAGGACTCTCTGGCCAGTCTAGCCAATAGGTGATTCCTACATTCACTTTGAGATTGTGTCTCAATAAATATGGTCAATAAGGACAGAGGATGGCACCTAACATCAACTCTGGCATCTACACATACATACACACATTTAATTAGGTATACCTGAATATATACATGCATACACAACACATAAGCGCACGTGTGCGCATGTGCACACATACACACAGAAAGAGGGAGAGGGAGAAAAGGAGAGAGTCTTAAAAAGTAAAAATAGAATGAGTAGATCATAGAACAGGGAAGAAAAATGATTTTTTTATTATTTTGTGTGTATGTATATGCTGTGTATGAACACATACAAAAGCCAAAGGACATTAGGTGTTTTATTCTATCACTCTCGAACTTACTCATTTGAGACTGGGTTTTCTCATTGAAAATGGAGTTAGATCAGCAGTACAAATAGCCAAAGATCCTCCTGACTGTCACCCAGTGCTGGGCTTACAGGTGCAGAGACATGGACATACTTGAATTTGTACATGGGTAAGCACTACTACTTGCTGGGTCATCTTCTCAGTCCTGGATTTTTTTTATTATTTTAAACAAGAACATTCTTGTTTCTAAAACATATTCCTGAACTATCTGGAAATTAGTTTCTAAATACCTAAAAATGTATGAATAAAGAAATGACATGGAAAGTTAAATACTGTTTTTTGCTCGTTTATCATTCTGAAACACGGTCTTCCTAAATGACCCAGGCCAGCCTTGCTTTGCTTCTGCTTCTTAAGTGCTGAGACTCTAGGCATGTACTACATCAAATGATGCTGTTAAATGTAAGAAGGTAAGGCTGGCTTGGGAAAGAAACTGACATGAAATGACCATCAGAAATGAGCTTTCTTAGTATAAAGGCTATTGTGATCATGGAAGCCATGATCAGCTCTTCAAGTAGGTAAGGATTAAGAAGACAGTGGATCTCGCGAGACGCAATATGATGGGGCTTTAACGGGAAAGAGATGCTTCCCTTTAACATCAGGAGAGATTTGTTAAAATTGCTAAGTAAAAGAAAAAGTTACTATAGACAGGTGATGGGGGTAGATGGGGTTGCAGTTCCAGAGGGGAATCTTTGAGGAATGTCCAGAACAAAGGAGAATGCCTTACTTTTATATTGTGATTTAAAGAGACAGGATTATCATTCTACAGGAACATGTGCTTATTTATCCCGTTTTGAAATAGAACTCCTTACCTCAGATCCTAGGGCCGATGCTGTCAGTTCACTGACAATACTGGCCAATAACCCACAGGTGTTCGAGACCAAGTGTGAGGAGAAGAGCTCATTTTCTCTCCGAAGGCTGTTTCTCACTGGAAGCACAACAATGACAAGCATCTTCTCTAGGACTTCACGGAAGCTTGTCATCCCCGAGATGTTCTCTTCACTCTGTGACACACAGGAAGAGAGAGGATAAAGCACCGATTTACTTAGCTTCACAGAGGTTCTCAGGTGTAAAATTCTTTCCACATGATAACCTAAAGTTCTAGGCCTGAATTGTTTCTATTTTTAACTCATAATTTACATGACATGTTTTTATTAGCTTAGTGATGTTTTCACATATTTTCTTATTTGAACTACATAGCAGTCTATAAACTGTGTCTATCTCCATGGTAGGCAGACAATTATTCATTCTTTTAGAAACTCTTATCCTACAAGGTAAGAAGATTTCAGTAGAACTTGAGTCTATTTCTGAAGACACGTACCTGGCTTAGCTTTTCCATATGCCCCACCAAAAGTGGAAATCGATGAACTAGTGTTGAGTCATTCTCAGTGCTGACTTGCTTAACAATTGATCGCAGTAACACTTCTCCATCATATGCAATAGGGAAGATAGATGTCAGCTTAACAGAAGTGTGACACAGAGCAGACATAACAGCTGCAAGGAGTCGGCTACTGGATGTCTTAAAGTTTGCTTCCTGGATATCCTTGTAAGAACAATAAGAACCCTCAAGCACTGCATCAATATAAACCAAGTTTCTACAAATACACCAACATTTTCTACTACTCAAAATTTTTAAGTGGCTTTATTACAGGATAATACCACATAGATACATTAAAACACAATTAAGTTATCATCTAGTAATGATGGGGGAAAGTAGATGCAAGAAAAGTCCTATAGCAAACTAATGTTTATACATGTGTATATCTTTACAATCACCAGTTCTTCCTAGCATAATTTTCAACTCAAATTAGAATCTATCAAACACACTCATTCTGAAAACACTGCAACTACTTTTGACAAAAAAATAAATACAAATCACACTTCTGTGATACCATTTTACTAAGGTCACAGAATTATGATATCATTCTCAAGTTTATGGAGAAATATCAGCACAGCTGTACAATTTTTCAAACTTTTTAAACTTATCAACATTAGAAATCCTATTTCACAAAAATCATGCACACATTACTTAGTTCTTCAAACATCTGTGCTACCAGTCAAACATAAAATCGAAGAAACACGTCATAAAGATCCAATGCTGCAAAGCTAGCCTAGCAAAGGGAGACTGCTATGGTGAGAGTACTTAATCCATCACTAGTCCAGGGAATATTCTTCTTCTAGAAAAGAAATACACTGCCCTCCTTACTAGGACCAGAGGAGTACTGGGAGTACCACTGGGAAGATAATGAATTAGGGATAGCAGGGTAAAGACCTGATGCTATCATTTCCATTACAATAGTAGCCAAAGTGGCAAGAACAAGCAGTTTCCAAGGAGAAACATCCACTACTTCATTGGTATCTAGGATGTTAGCTATAGACTGCTCTTTTAGAACACTTAATATATCATTCTATATTATTTTACCATTAATTAAAGTATTAGTGACAGATTCTTCTTAGGGATCTTTTATCAGGTTGGGAAGTTTTGTTACATCGCTGTTTGCAATGTTTTCACCACTGACTAACTGCTAATTCTGTCAAATGTATTTTAACTGACTGAAATTTATATTATATTGAAAGTACATGGTCTTCTCTCTATTTCGAATTACTAAAAGAGTTACTACAATGAACTCTTTTTCTTTATACCCAGTACAGGGAACTGAACTCTCATTGGTGATAGAAAGTACTTTACCACTGAATCATTCCCCAGCCCAATTAATTCTACTGATTCCTAGGTGTTAATCCTGCATTTCAAGATAAACACCACTTGGTAGTGATGTAGTACTTATGATTTTTAACTCAAGAGGATTATCAGAATCACTGTGTCTCAGTGATATTTGTCCATTTCTTATTCTTATACTGTGTTGGGTTTTGATATCGGGCATGCCATCTATGAATCTTCTATGTTCTCTGAAGGAATTTGTTAGAGGTGTTATTTCTTTATAAATGTTTAAAGACTCTACAAATGACAATATCTGGGTTAGGAATTTTAGGTGAAAGTTTTAAATAAGGAATTCTATTTCTTAATGGGCACAAGGCAATTAAGATCCTCCTTTTGTCCTTATTTTTGAAAAAAGGTAGACCTGGCTGGCCTAAAACTTGCTATGTAGATTAGACTCTTTCAAGTTTTTTTTTCTTTTTAATATGTATGAGCATTTTGCTTGCATGTAAGACTATGCAGCACATGTGAGCCTGGAGCTTCAAGAAGCCAGAAGTGATGTCTGAGGCCCTGGAACTGGAGTTACAGATTGTTGTGAGCCCCATGTGGTTCCTGGGAATAAGACCTGGGTCTTCTAGATTTGTAGCCAGTGATCTTAACTGCTGAGCTATCAGTTCTCCAGTCCTGACTTTAAAATTTTAATCATTTAAATTTTACTAGATTAATGTATGTAAGTATATGATTTATCTTATTGAACTGGAAACACATTTATCTATGTGTAATAAAAAATACATCCTGTAGTCGCATATTGTAGTTTATAAATGTCTCTGAGATTAAGGTGGGGCTGGAAAGATGAAGAACACTGTTTTTCCAGAGGATCCACATTCAAGTATCAGCACCCACATTCAATGGAACACACTGCCTCTAGCCCCAGCTCCCACGGCCCTCTCAAGCTCCTCTGCTCACCTGTGTACACACAGACATATGCACATGATGCCATGTGAATTCTAATTGGTCTTAATAATAAAAACCCTGAGTCAGATCTTAGGGGGTGAAAGCTGAAAGATCTGAGAAGCAGATCTATGAAATCCTCAGGCCGAGTATTCTGTCTCTACAGATCCTCAGATTGAAGGCTTTGAGCTTCTGTCTCCTCCCGCCTTACATTCCTCTCTCTGCCCAGCAACATCCCTTCCTGTCTCCACCTCCCAAGTGCTGGAATTAATGATGTGTGACTCCCAAATACTGAGATTAAAGGTGTGAGCCAACACCCTACCACTGCCTGGCTCTGTTTCTCGTTGAGACTGGATCAATCTAGTGCAGCCCAGGGTGGCTTTGAACTCAGAGAGATCCTTTGGCCTCTGTCTCCCCTGATTTGCGAGTGCTGGGATTAAAGGCGTGTGCTACCACTGCCTGGCTTTTATGCTAAATGGTGGCTAGTTCTGCACTCTGATCTCCAGGCAAGTTTTATTTGTTAGAGCACAAACAAAATATCACCACACATACAATTAAAAATAAAAGTAAAATCATATAGATCAAGATAGTTTATATCATTATTCAAATTTTTTTCCTCCTCTTTTTGTCTAGCTGCATTGTTAATTACTGCAACATGAGTACTGCAGTCTCCAACTATCAGTGACAATGTCTCTTTCTGCGCTACAGCTCTGCAAAACATTTGCGATTTGGTGTCTTCATTAGTGAATGAATGATGTTAGCATGTCCTTCACTCATTCCCCTCTCTCCTATCTGTGGAGATGGTGAGAACCACTTGTTTCCACACAGTTACTCTATTCCCACACATACACACATACTCTCAAATAACTTCCCCTACAGACTGAAAGAGAAAGTTGGCAGTTATATAAACATGACTGGTAATTTTATAACAAAGGGTAGATGACACCAGAGAATGAAACAAATTTTTAAATTTTAGCTATACACATGACTCACACCAAGTAGATTTCCTAACTGACCCTGAGTAATTAACAAAGGATGAAAATTTAAATTAATTTTCTGGCACAGTATTAAGCAATATATTTTATTTTCAATTAACATTTTATAAATTTAAATTACCTGATCCAAACAATTCAGCAGATCACAAAGGCAAGCCCACTGTAGTGCAGGAGTCGGGTAGAAGGAGTGAAAGCAGGCAGTGAATGTGTTATGGCACTCCTGAAGAACAGCCTCCAGAAGGCTCAAGGGCTGGCTCAGGTACCCTTGAGGGTCATTATCTAACTTCACCATGCAATGATCAACTCCTTCCGATAAAATTTTTCTTAATAAAGTTCTTGTTTTTCCAATACACTCTGCTAATTTGCTAGTTTCTTCTACAACCGCTTTACCCGTAGCTTTGAGAAATAAAAAGAAAAGTGCTAATAAACCAAAGCATGCACATGACAATAATAATCCAGTCATTTACTATATAAATAAAAGTCAAACACCAAACCTCAGAGATGAAACTGCTTAGAGACTAAGTGGGCTACAAAATAATTTTTAAGAAATCTACATAGGAAAAAAGAACTAGCATTAGTATTTAAGTCTAAATTTCTGATTGAATTTTTTTCTGTTTGATAAATAAAAAGTAGCATATTTTTCTCTCTTAATTTTAGTAGCAACTTAAAGGTATCTTGGGATCTTAAACACTAGGCTATCTCTACATTAATTTTCTTAATCTCTGAAATGATTTCTTTTTAAAGTTTTTTTTTTTAAATTTACCATACCTGATACTGGGTATATTTCACAGGTATAGACTCGCAACAACCGCAAACAACAGGTCCCCACAAAGCGTAGTCTCTCTAAATCGAGTAGTGTGGCTGTGAACTGGAACCCTTTTAATCCTCTAAGTTCTTCAACTCCTAAGACTAAGGTGGTCCAGCTCCAGTGAAGAATACTTAGCAATGACTCAAAACATTCCTAATCCACAATATGAAAAAACATACTAGTTATTAAAACATATCATAGTTTGAATAAAGAGAACAATAATGGCATGCAACTTCAAAAATATCCTGAACTTTTTACTGAGTTTTGATAGTTGAAGTAAAATACGGGTGCACATTTTTACATTTACCTTTTACCAGCCTAGCCTATTTATCTTATAAAAATATAGAAAAAAGTCATAATTTACATGTTTCTTTGAAATTATGTCAATATAGTATAATAATTTTAAGTTGTGTTAAAGTATTATAAACCAGTGATACCTATATCACTATATATAAATTACTTATATATTAAGATATAGCCAGGCAGTAGTGGCACACGCCTTTAATCCCAGCATTTGGTAAGCACGGCAGGTGGATTTCTGTGAGTTTGAGGCCAGCCTACTCTACAAGAAATAGTTCCAGGACAGCCAGGGCCTTAACATAGAAACCCTGTCTCGAAAAACAAAAAAACAAAACAAAAAAAGTATAATAACAACTATAACCAATTCTTAAAAAGTTGATTTGAAGTTACTAACATTACTTTTTAAAAATCCTCACACATGTGTTTTAGGGTTGGCTTTCCCTGCAGTTCTAGATGGTCTGAAAACCATCACACTTACACGACAGCAAACACTATAGCACTTTGCTCCCCATTCCTCACCAAGGCCCAGGTGACGCTAGTATAATATAAACTTTAAAATAAATGACTGAAGAGATTTTTATATGAACAATTTCAATAACCTAATGACCACACGGTTATCTATATACACATATAAAAATTATTAAAAAGGACAAAAACAAAATAATACTGATCTTAATAAAAAATACCAAATTTATTGTTTATCAGGGCAAATGTCAAGTTAGAAATGTCACAAGTTATTTCAGACATAGAAAAGCCAATTCAGCTGAGCTGGCATAGGCAACATCTTTACTTTTTTACTATTTAAAGTATACATTATCTTTGCCTAAAATATACACTAAATAAAAGCAAATCTGAATTCATAAAACTAAGCTGAGACAGTCTTAGAATTAAAATTCAACAACAGGTAGCAAAGCTGAAATTTTTAAAAATGGCTTACCACTGAGACAGTTCTTGCAAAAGATCTCTTTAAAATGTGTACAGGCTCACTAGTCTGCTGTTTGCCTTTGGAAGCACTGCCATCACTGGTTGGGAGTCTGGTGGTAGAAGACAAACGATATATTATGTTCAAATAAATGACCAATGACAACTTTTTAAAGTACATTTTTCAGTATCAGTGGAGTGCCCAGCTACGAACGGAAAATCTACATTACCTCCCACTACCCTCAAGGCTCGAGGAGCATTATAAAAGAGGGAACAGAAAGATTTCAAGATGTAGAGGTTTGGGTGGACAGGACAAAACAGCATCTTCTGGCACTGATAGGAATGCTGCACCCATGCATGTAGAGCAGCTGTGGATGCTGTGCAAATCCAGCATGAGATCAAGCTAGTCAGCTTTCCATTATGGAAGGAAAGGAGAGGAGCTATGGACAGGCGATTACTCCTGAGAAAAGAGTGGTCAGTTTTCTTTAGGGGGTAGCCCTTGGCAGGCCAAGCATGGTCCAGTACGGCCCCACGTCCAAGAGCATATGAAAGTACAAACGGAATTCAGTGGGCTCCTTCATAACAAATGCAAAGTACTACAGAGATCCACAGTAAGTCATAAAGCAGAGAACAAATAAATGGTTGTGGGCAACGGAGTCACAATTGACATATCTACAGTGCAACCCTATATCTAAAGCTCAGGGAAATCATGCAAGAGTGGGTAGAAAGATTTTAAGATGGAGGGGACCAGGAAGGTTGAATCTAGAGTGTCCTCTAGATATGACAGGAAAACTACATCAACAAAAATCTCAACAATATGGTTGTTCAAGCAAGACTTGCATAATGACACTTGTTGACATGTCAATGTAGATGGGAGAGACCGTCCATGATCCCACCCACAGAAGAAAAGCTATAGACAATCAATGGCTGTGAGAGAACAGAAACCAGTTTTATCCAGGGAAGAGCTCCTAATAGCTTACCCAAATCCAAGCAGTCAGCACTAAATCACAAGAGCAACACTAAATAGACTCGATATATCATCTATCCACCCGCCCACCTACCTACCTATTTACTTACAAACCTATCCACATATGTACACACATACTTATGTACATGTAACGGTTTGTGTGGGGTGTATAACAATAATAGTTAAAGAAGAGGAAATGAATTTAAGAGGGAGTGGTAGTCATGGAGGAAGAAGAAAAAGGAGAAGGATTAAAAATTATATAAATATAGTATTCATATGTGAATATATTATGAAATATAAAATAATATTCAGTAACAAAATATTAAAATAAGTATTTATCAAAGACTATAAAATTCAATCAATGAATTAAAGATAAAATTTCAGGTTTAAGAATATATATTATTAGAAAGAATGAAAATTCACCTTCAAAAAATACATATCTTAAGAAATCAGGAAAAAATAATGGATAGGCAAAATAGGGACATGAAGTAAGGCTAGGGTAGATCTGGAATGAGGGGAAGAAGAATGGGGTACATATTATCAAAATATATTATAAAATTCTCAAAGAATAAATATAGTATATTAAAATATATATTTTGCCATAATAAAATACTCTACATTAATATTTTACCATTAAAAACATATAAAAGTCATATTTACTAGTAATGTACAACAGTAGTCCATAAAAGCAGTCCAGTATAAACTGCTATGTTCAGAAAGAACTTTCAGACTGGAGAGATGGCTCAGCTGTTAAAGGCCAAGGCTCACAAACAGACAAAATGCTACTAATATCAAAAACAATGACTATAATAGATAATGTAAAAATCATCAAAAATCCTTCCTGGAGAAATATGAGGTTCCTAACATTCAAATTCTTTTAGTGATTACTAGAAGAGAAGTCATGGAAGACAATTATTTCTTATACTTTTGGGGACTATGTTTAGCAAGAAAAATATATTTTTAATGGGGTTTTATAAGTAATCTAAAAACAGACAAATACATTGGCATGACATATGTCAATACATGTTTGAATTACTGAAAATTAATTAAAATTCTTATTGCTAAAATATAATAAACATGAACAATTTGATATTTTAAGTAAAAGTAGAAATTAATGGTAACGGATTTTCCAATGTGTCCTATCACAGAATAAGTAAGACTATTTGGCTGGAGATACAGCAGAGTACTGGGGAGCTTGCCAAGCATGTGTCAGGCCCTAGGTTGAAAGATTACAATAAATTGACTAGGTCCTCCCTTTCTACCTTGCATTCCTCAGTACATACTTTACTAGTTTAAAACATTTTGAAATTGGTATTAAAATAAATAAGCAAATTTATTTTTTAACAGCTATTGGCATAGTATTGTTATTATATTGATACCATGAATTATAAAAAATGTTAAATTAGGTCTGATACAGAAAGTTCTCAAAAGGTTTATTAAATACTATCTAAATATTTTTAATTAGCTATATTTTACAAGTGCAACATTAATTTGTTCAATGCTTCAATAATTTCTTCATTATTATGCTGCATATTTTATAGTGATTTTATTTCTGCACAAGAAAAGAATAACTATAAAATGTTTAAATACCTGTACAACAGTTGAGGTATCTGACCAGCATTTACATCAGTACCATTATTTGACTTCTTCGAACTCTTGAACTGGAAAACAACACTAAAAGAGAGAAAAAAAGAGAGAGAAGCTTTAAGGTTCATTAAAATTAATAAGGAATTTATTAATAATTTTTTCAAATTTTATGGTAATGAAAACTATTCATTTGTTAAAGATTCACATATGAAACAGTCACTGATTCATAGCTGCTCAATTGTCAATAAAATGAGGGACTGAACTTGATGGGAACCCCTAGATGAGGAACCTGTGCCTTCCATCCTCCAGCTTGTTTCACTGCAGCCGTCAGCTTTGAACTAAAGATCTCCACCCGAGAGCATGAAAGCAGCTCAAAGAGACACATTTAGGGCTTCAACCTCCAAGTGTTGTGACATTAGCAGTTCTAGCAAAAATCTAACAGTGAGCAGAAAGAGAAACATCCCATGGTAGATTCAACTTAAATACTCATCAGCACAGCTTTTACCTCAAAAATTAGCATGTACCTTTTGTACTACTGTGTTCATGAGGAACAAAAAAAATTTAATTTCTCTTGCAAACCATAATATTTTCAAACATGATGAAATAAGCAGAGCAGAAAGAAGGTTGGGTCCTGTATATGGTAACCACATCATTATTCTAAACATATCATTTTTCCATTTTATTTCTCTAATTTCCGGAGTTTAAATGAGACTAATATTTGCTTCAAAATGTACTGAGGGAACCAAATGAAATAATGTATCGGAAAGTGTGCAGTTATTTGTGCAGGTGTATGTGTGTATGTGCATGTTGCTGTGGGTGCTTGTGCACTGGGCATGTGTATACATGGAGGCTAGAGGTCTATCTGAGTATCACTTCTGAAGAGTCAATCACTGTTTTATTTTGCTTCTTTTGTGTGGTTTGGTTCTTAAGAAAGGGTCTCTCACTGGCTTGGAATTTTCCAATTGGGCTAGAGTGGGTGAGTAGCAAGCTCCAGGGATGCACATGGCTCTGCCTGCCCAGTGCTAGAATTATGGGGAATGGTATCACATCACATTTTTTACAAGGTTTCTAGGGATTGGATTCAGATAGTAATGTTTCCAATGGCAAACCCTTTACTGGCCAAGTTTTCTTCCTAATCTGAAAGTGATAAATTTTTCTCTAAATTTCATTAAGATAGTATCATTTCATATGACAGAAACTTTGTGTCTTCCAAATATTTGCATATGCAGTATCACTCTAATGTGAATATGTATAATATATGTACAAATTCATCAGTATCCCACACCCTCCCTCTATGTAACCTTTAACTTGGTTATAAAGCTTTTAAACAATTTAATACCCAGAAAGACACATATGCTATCTGACAAGAAAAATGCAGTATTCTCCCTTTTGTCTAGATTTTAATTTAGTATATTTGGTTATATGACATACAAGGTTACATAAATTTAACATTTAGCAATTCCATTAATACTTTGTGAGATTTCAGAACAAGACCCCACAAGCAGAAGTAAGAGTTGCGTAAGTCCAAACCCAGCACTATGCTCACCCATCATCTGTGGTGATAGAAGCTTGTCCGTGAGAGCCACAGTCACTGCTGGGGCCTGACACTCGAGCCCACGCTACATACCACCATCCAGCTTGTAGGAGAACCGGCTCGTCAAACATCATTGCATATTTTTCTCTACAGAAATTAAGAAGTCAAATACCTTTGCAATTATCTAGTACATGCATTTACCTTCAAATACCTTATACCAAAACCCATGATACTGCTTTTTTTTTTAAGATTCTTATCTGACAAGAATCTTATTTTTAAAAAATAAGATTTTAAAAAAATCTCATTTTAAAGTGACACTAAAACAAGTTTCAGTTCTTTATAGTTAGAAAATCAAATTATATTCCTTTCTTTTCTTTATGGATTCAATAATATGTTTAAATATTTTAAAATTTTCAAATTAAAACAAGAACAGTATTTTTAAATTGTTATAAAAACATTAAAAATTACCCAGACAAAAAATTTTGCCCTTAGTTTGTGGGTTATTTATTCAGCTAAGTGTTCTGAGGGGTAGCATATTAAGAAAATGACTCTCTCGGGCAAGTATCCTGGTCAATGACTTGCTATCTTGAAGATCTGGGGCAAGTTACTACAATTATTGTTAAAAAGATACAACTGCTGCCTGTAAAAGTTGGGGCCTGGTGAATAAACTGATGAAGAAAATCTAGGTGATTCTCTACCAAAGACATCATAATTTATATCTTAGAATCATAATTATTTGCTAAAAATTAACAGCAAATGATAATGTATATTAAAGCTTAATCAAATTTATCTTTTTTGAAATGTCTCCTTTAAGTGGATTTGTATAAACAGTAAAGATTACAAAGTAACAACAATATGATATAGTCTAATGCAGCTGTTCTCAACCTTCCCAGTGCTGCAACCCTTTAATACAGTATCTCGTGTTGCTGTGGCCCCCAACCATAAAATAATTTTCATTACTATTTCTTAGCTAAAAATCTGCAACTGTTATGAATCATAGTGTAAAAATTTTTGGAGACAGAAGTTTTCCAAAGGGCTCATGATCCACAGGTTGAGAATCACTGGTCTAAGCTTAAGGTAAGGAACAGGGGCTGGGCAGTGGTGGCGCAGGCCTTTAATCCAGAACTTGGGAGGCAGAGGCAGGAGGATCTCTGTGAGTTCAATGTTAGTCAGAGAACAGGGGGTTTCTGAAATATGGCATACTATGACTTCTTGAATATATATATTCAATATATTATTGAATACATATGTATATAAATAATGTTACATGTAACAAATTATTGTTTCAAACACTAGAGCACTAGCACACTTGTGTTCTCTAAGAATTTAATGAAACTACGTGGATAATAAATATTTCCAGTATTGAATTAGTCATCTAACTACATAAAAATTAAGATTAATAGTTTTAATATAACATTATTACAAGTAATAACAACACTTCCTAATATACACTTCGTAACAAGATTTCAGACAACAAATCACATACAATGGATGGTAGCTAAACTATCTGACCAACGTGTACACTGGGTATACAGGGCCATATCATTCAGGTCTGTGTAAAAACTTTCTATGATATTCATAAGTGGTTGAAACTATTTAACAATGAAATTTTCAGAAGGTATCTCCATCACTAAGTGAAGCATGACTTTATATAATTAAATTTCCCAATTTATCAATAGATTATCCAAAACTTCCTTTTAAAACTGTATTTGCTGCCAGGCGACGGTGGCGCACGTCTTTAATCCCAGCACTCGGGAGGCAGAGGCAGGCGGATCTCTGTGAGTTTGAGCACAGCCTGGTCTACAGAGCTAGTTCCGGGAACAGCCCCAAAGCTACTTTAGAGAAACCCTGTCTCAAAAAAACCAAAACAAAAAGTATTTGTTAAATTAAAATAAACTTTTAATTTTAAGTACATAAAAACTACTGAATAATGAGCAAAACATTTACCTAGCAGCACAATCATAAGCTAACACGTCAGTCTCTGCAAGAAGGTCTCCATCGGTTTCATGATCTCCTCCGTCAGGACCCAACTCAAATAGCTAGAGGAAAGAGAAACAAATTGACTCCAATCATTCAGTCTGCCACATACAAGTGTTTACAATTTTGTCCATGTCCAATAGAACTAAACTATAAATGATATAAAATTGTTATCTGCTATTTAAATTTTAATTACTAAGCTAAATATTAAAGTTAATAACTAAATATAAATATATGTGTATTTAAAATATAAATCATGCAGTGTTTTATGGTTACATTAATTTTAGCTCCCTACTGCAAGTTTTATTTCTGATAGATAAAGCAGGAAAACAAACGTTCTCAAAGAAAGCATTTTCACTAAAATTTTTTAAATGAGGCAGACTCTTGCTTTTATTACTTAATTACTAGATCTAGGGTCTAGTGTCCTCTTCCAAAAAAATGTGTGGACATTAACAGAGTTCCCCTCATAGTAATTATACAAATTGCTGAAGAATATTCGTGGAACCCTGAGAGAAAACCCTTGTTCAAAAGATTATAAAGATACTACTATAGTGGAGTTGAAGATTCACAATAAAAAAATTACAGGTAGCAAAAGATAGTTCAGTAACTAGCAAGGGAAAGGACGTGATGAAGAACTTGAAACAAGGAGTTCAGGTAAGGAAAAAGAGATTATGAGAAAAGAGATCTTTTTAAAAATGGATTAATATGAGAATTAGCTTTTCCCAGGAATAAAGACCCTAAATGGTATCCTCTACTGAGTGTTCAGCCCTAAAATCAGTCACACGCAAGCCATACTAAACAGACTCAGAGGACTATATTTACATAGTTATATATTTATAAATGTGACAATAATAATCAAAGAGGCTATTAAGTTGAGGGGGAGTGAGGGGTAACGTGAAAGGGGTTGGCAGGAGGAGACATGGAAGGGATTGGAGGGAGGACCAGGAGAGTTGGAGGAGTGATGCAATTATAATTTAATTAAAAATTTTCTAATAAAAGTGAACTAATATTTGTAAAACCTTCATTCTTTTCTGGAGAGTTATAGCAGGTAAACTGCAGCAAAGACGTTAAAATGCATTTAAAATTATTGAACAGTACCATGCCTGCAGTGCCAAGTTTTCAACCATATCCAAGGGCCTGGAAACCTATTTCTATCTCAGACTTTACTGGCATACCCACAGTCTCCAATATTCTTTGTTCTAAAGTAAATGACCCATCTTCCTCTTCTTGCTGTCCCTGCTCTGTAGAGGGGCAGTGTCTTAAAAATGCCTGTGGCCCACACTTCTTAGTCCACTGTGTCTAATCTTTCAGCAGCACAAAAAGATGTGATTTCATAAACTAGTTTTAGCTGCCTCTCCCTCTAATCCAGTTTATATTTCCCAGCTCATCTATTTATTTATTTATTTATTTATTTGTTTATTTATTTATTTATTTATTTTTTGTGGTGGTAGTAGTGATTGAACTCTGGTCCTTACATGCTAGCCAAGTCTATGGCACTTAGTAATTTCTCTAAAAAGAATATCTGATTAGAATACTTCAGGGTAAAAGTACTTAGTAGCCTCTCTTAGTAGCATAATATAATGATATGACCGTAATCTGCTTCTTCGCTGGTACTCCACAAATACTTTTAAACTCATCAATGTGCTAGTCACAGTTCTGGGAACACATAAGGGTAAAAATGCAGACCAGAAGAAACAAAACAAAACAAAAACCCGGCTATTGGTATAAGTCTGTAGCAATGAATAGGATCTATATTTTAAATAGACTCTGCAGGGAGGTAAGGTCAAATGGGATGAGGAAGTGAGATACGCAGGTCTTGGTAAGAGTTGCAGCTAAAGAGAAGAAGGAGAGCAAAGATCCTGAGGTTGCATTGCTTAACATATCTGAGGAAGAATCAGCAAGCCATAGTATACAACAGATAGTGAAACAGCAAGTATAACAAAGTCAGACAGATGCTCCAGTGAAGTCTGATACTCTTTGTTCCTTAAAGGCATTGGTTATCAACCTGTATGTAACAACCCACTTTTGGGTCCAATATCAGACATCCTGCATATCAGATATTTATACTGTGATTCATAACAGTAGTGAAAATACAGTTATGAAATAGCAATCATTTTAAGTTTGGGGATTATCACAATATGAAGAGCTGTATTAAGGGTGTCAGCATTAGGATGGTTGAGAACCAGTGCCTTAAAGGCCTTCCTCTAACATAGGAGGAATTTCACTATGATGCGTAATATTCCACTTCTCAAAAATTTCTAAAACTAGAAGGGAGAAATACATACAATCTTGAAGAGCTTGCTGTATATTATCAAATATACATACTTAAATATTAACAACTACATATATATCCCCTTGAACTTGCCGGGTATTATCTTCTAGAACTAAACAACCGACTGAGTTTGCTTTCCTGTCTTATGGAATCAAGCCATCCTGAATCATTTTGAAAGAGGTGCACTAAACACAACTAACAGACTAAGATACTGGAATTTTAGTATAAACAGAGATGTGATCTAGGTATTCTTAACAATTATTCCTATGGTTTATATTACTATAACAACTTTAATTTTTTTACTAAATTCATTCTTATGGTATCTATAATTTTAAATGTATATATAATCATCAATACCAGAAAAAAAGTAAACATTTAAAAAACTTTTCAGTTCTGGTTGAAGTTTATGTAGACTGTCTTCAAAAGTAATCAAGGGCTCTAATATATTTCCTTGATGTTGGAGTATTACTGAGCAATCTAAAAAAAGAATACCTCTCACAAAAGAGCTTGAACTAATATTTCTTATGAACCATGATACTAGAATTGAGGCAAAATTTGTAGTGTGAAAAAATACAAAAACAGACTGACTATAGACACAGTGTCCACATACTACTGAGTAACCAAAACAGTCAGGTAACCTACAGACAATGACTGCTGGCTCTTCCAGTGATAAATAAGTGTGGGAATCTTAACAATTTCTTTTAAAAAGGCAAGATCATAATCATACAAGATAGCCGGAAACACACTAGATTAGCCTTGAACTCACAGGTGCCATTCTCCCACGTTGCTAGGCTTACACAGGCACCAGACTCCCACGTTGCTAGGCTTACAAGCATCTGCTACCACACCAGTCCTTGATTCTTAACTAGTGCAAAATTTTTACACAAAAGACAAATCCCTCCCTACTTATCACTTTATTCCTAGTCCCCACATGCTGCCTGTTTACATAGTGTTTGACAATAAAAATGGTGGAGACTTGCATACACAAAAGGAGTATATCCTGGTACTAAGACAGCTCTAGGGCAGCAACCACATAAAAGGGTGCAGCTAATCAAATACTTGGAAGTTCAACACAAAGCAGTGAGACTGGCGATGAATCCATTTTGGATTGAAAACTTATTTTTTCCCTTTGTATGAATTAGATTTTTTTACTGGTCAGTGATCTCTTAGCTTTGAGGAAGAGTTTAGCAATGTTTCCTTTCTCTAAAGGAACCATTACAACAAAGCAAGGTAAAAAGGACAAAGGAAACATAAGACATCAGAGTCTTCAGGTGAAACAGAGTTGCAGCACCATAAACTCTACCTTTATTTTAGCAGTATATTCTCCTCTGCCTCCAAACAGACCAAGACCACCAAGTAAAATATCAGTGTCAGCACTAAAACGTATGGCTTCAACTGAATGAGCAGAGTAACCCCAGCCTCCTCCATGACCTGAAAGATGTAAATAAAAATAGGTTTAAACATGTGTCTATTTCTGTTATTAGATAACATTTCCTAAGTCTAAGTATACATACTTTCAAACCTGTTTACTACACTGTAATCTTCCTTGGAATAGACTTTCATTACTGCTTGAGTCTCCTCCTCTGTACTTGCAATGCCCATCTTTAAGTCCTGCATAGCAGCCAAAGTATCAAGACAACCTAAAACAATAAACAAGTCAACTTCAAACTCTTGAAACAAAAACTTTCGGTAGCACTGATGTTATTTAATGCTATATAGGGCAAATTAAAATAAGTTATAAATGTGCTCAATAAACATGATCTATTCCCAGAATTAAGCACTTCTAATTCATAGAAGAATACATACAATAAATTTTCCTCTACATAGATAATTATCACACTTAAAACATAAGTTATATGACATTTTCCACAAAACTAAACCTCTGAAAAGTCAGAACCACTTTACTTTTGGTCCTTACAAGTTTCTTTACAGAACTTCTTAATTCAATTTTCATAGTGCTCTTAAAGGAAACATATTAGTCTTAAATAACTTTGATGTGTGTTTTGGTTGGCTGCAATGGTTAAAATAAAATCTTAGAAAAAAGGAAGAAATAAATTTATAATCTACTAACTATGCTTAGAAATATGTGATGTGGGATACCCCTCTGTATGCTGTGATTACCATTAATGAATAAAGAAACTGCTTTGGACCTATAGCATGGCAGAACTTAGGTAGGTGGGGAACACTAAAATGAATGCTCGGAGGAAGAAGGCAGAGTCAGAAAGAAGCCATGTAGCCCTGCCAGAGATAGACGCCAAACTTTTCCCGGTAAGCCACAGTCTTGTGGCAATACACAGATTAATAGAAATGGGTTAAATTAATATGTAAGAGTTAGCCAATAAGAAGCTAAAGCTAATGGGCCAAGCAGTGATTTAATTAATACAGTTTCTGTGTGATTATTTCAGGGTTGAGCAGCCAACAAACAGCGGCCTCCCTACAACAAATATGAACTTATAGTGTTGATGCTATATAAGCCTAAGTATGTCCTTTTGTGTATCTGTATGCATATGTAGAATTCATACACTTATGGTCATATATGTGAAAGTGTTTATGTTTATTAGGATAAACTTGCATGTGTGTGCATGTACGTTCAGGCCAAAGGCTAACATCACATTGGGAGCCTTCCTATGTTGTCGTCTACTGTATTTATTGACGCAAGACCTCTCAAATGAACTCAGAACCACCAACATGGACATGATTTTTTCCACCAACATGGACATTCTAGCTCATCTGCTTGCTCCAGGGTCTTTGTCTCTGTCTCCTAAGCACTGGAATTATGGGAAGTCCACTAAACCTTCCCAGCAATGACACAGGTTCTGGAAATCTGAATTCTAGTCCTGACACGTGGAAGGCAAACTTTATCCACTGAGTTGTCCTAGCTCCTAATGAATCTTTCTGAATAATTATTTCTAAAAGCAAAACAATACACAGGTTTATGGACTGATTTAAAAACAAGCAAACTTAACAAACAAAAAACCCCCAAAACTCTAGCAACTATTTATTGCAAAAGTTCTGAATCCCAAAGTAGTTAATAAGTATATACATAAATTAGACACTATAGAAACATATTTGGTTTACAGCTCTAAAAGTTTACATGTTCAAGTTAAACAGAATCCTTCATTATCTTTCCACTGAGAAAATTATATTCAGGGATGCCTTACACTTAGGCACCCATTGCTCTTTTATGATACTGAGATCTTTGTATAATTTCATGGAAGACAAACTTCTTAGTTACTTAATTTATTGTGTGACTAGCACCCATTATTATTTAACAAATATGGTAGAATAACATACAAATTTAACCATTTAAGAAAAATTCTGACTATCAGCACAGCATACATGAATGTCATTCAGCTCTACATCAAAAGGCAAGCTGACCCAGAATGTGCAAAGCTGCATGAGATCGGGTTGTCAGAGCCCTTGATCCTGTTGGCAGAGCAAGTTCAGGACTTAGAATACTGCATCTGGACTGCATGTCTGTTGCAGAGGGAAGTCTGGCATCAGCAACCACTGCATTGTAACACCAGAGCTCTCGGGTACTTGGTCGAAACCTATCAAGAAAGATAATAATCACAGCACCTCAACACATAGTTAACTTTGAAAATTTTCTAATTATACTTGACTATAAAATAAGTAATACATTAATGTACACAGGAAAATACATATCTCATTGTTTTCTATACCTGAGCTAGATATAACTAAAGTAA
The DNA here is from genome assembly GCA_004026605.1 of Ondatra zibethicus. Lineage (NCBI taxonomy): Eukaryota > Metazoa > Chordata > Mammalia > Rodentia > Cricetidae > Ondatra > Ondatra zibethicus. The sequence goes on from PVIU01009463.1 coordinate 28,202, forward strand.
TTTATACCACTACGAAAATCTGAAAATAATAATACAGATTATAAAACTAATTATTGCAGCAACTATATACTTAAATTTGATACATAAAATATCTTTCCTATACCAAAATCTCCACTAACAAATTAAAGACAAGGGAAATTTGATATAAAATGTGAAAAATACACATGCAACTAAACTATATTGCTTATTGTGTGTAAGACTCCTATAAAACAGTGAGAGAAAATCAATCTGATCGCAAGATATGGGCAAATGACATGGAATGCAACTCTAAAATAGGAACAAAAATAAGATGGAGGTCAATGTAAGTTTTTCACAAACAGTAGTACAGCGTCAATAAAAACTAAAAGGAAGTCAAGTCACAATGTTCTCTTGCCATTAGCCAATAATTTTTTAATACTCATAATAAATCCTCAAAAGGTTAGAGAAAGAGTAAATAAGGACTTATTTAATGAATATAGAGTTTCAATTTAGCAAGATGAAAATGTTCTAGAACTCTAGAGCCTAACATTTAGTATTTTAATAAAGTTGCATTTCATTTGTATTTTAATAACTAAAGCTTGCCTGAAGATCAGAGAATAAAACAGCCACACTGGTCAGTCTTACAGACCAGGCAGTGGTGACAGACACCTTTAATCCCAGTAGGTACACTAGTTTGCATGTGTTTAATCCCAGCCCTGGAGAGGAATATCAAATGGGAGAAGACAGCCCACAGACAAAATCTCATTCTGAGATTCTTGGAGGCAAGATTGCCATTTCGTACTGAGATAGAGGTAAGAGCCAGTGGCCATCTGCTTTGCTTTTCTGATCTTTCAGGTTGAAGCCCAATTTCTCTAATTTTTTATTAATTGTGCTTCAGTGAATATATTTAATACCACAGTATCTGTATATTTTTTAATTACCTTGAAGAGTATAATATTTCTAGTTCTACTCATTTACCTGAAAATTTCATTTTTCTTTATAGCTGAATAAAATTCCATTATGTGTATGCATCATTTGCCATTTAAATCTCTACTTCAACAAACAAATAAGAATAAGTTGTGGTGCAGCTTTGTAATCCAACCACTCAAAAGGTAAGGCAGGAAACTGCAAGCTGGTGGCTAATTCTGGCTATACACTGAGGTCTAAGTCATGCTGTATAGTGAGGTGCTGTCTCGTCCAAAACAAACAAACAAAAAACAAAACCCTCCCCTAAAACAAATCAACCTATCCCTGCCCACCCAGGTATTATATAGTTAATAAATATCTATTAACAGAGCAATCAAAATAGCAAAATTAACATTAGCATAATTAAACATCTATTAACAGAGCAATAAAAATAGCAACAATGCTTATTGATGCTGACAGTATGGGGGAATATGGAGACCCATATAACATAACTGAGAATATTAAAAGGAACTTTCAGTCTATGAATCAATTTCGATTCAAAACCCCAGTTGTTTAAAAAATTCCAATGATTGTATTTATTGTGTGTTTATATGTATGGGTAGACTTGTTGAAATGTGGAGATCAGAACATAACTCTAAGAGTCACTTTTCTCCTTCTCCCATGTGGATTCCTTGGGATAAATCAGGGTAGAACTTGTGTTGTCAGCTATGACATCAAACAGCTTAACCTGCTGAGCTATCTTGCTGGTCCAGCAATCCTACTTGTTCTTTCATATAACAAATTTTTAAATTATGTGTGTGGGGGTGTTGGGTATGTATATGTGCACATGAATGCCGGGCCTACTAGAGGTCAAAAGAAGGTTCCAAACCCCTGGAGCTGAGATTTTAGATTACCATAAACTAAGTCCAGTGTGGATGCTGAAAAAGTGAGCTTAGGTCCTCCGAAAGAACAGGAAGGCATTTAACCTCTAAACCATTTCTCCAGCTCTAAATCTCTCTTCTTAAAAGTCATGTTACAAGGGCTTACTTTCTTTATGCTTCCATGGTGCTGTGAGGCATGCTAGGTAACAACTTCAAAAACAATCTAAATGTTTGCTAACTGATAAGTAGTTACACATAATTGGTATGTCCTAACTAAAGAATTTTATAACCAATAAATTAACTGTTGCTGAGAAAAAAATTTAGTTTTTAATGACTATACTCATATATGTAAGTAGTTAAAGTCAACTAATATAAATAAAGTATAATATTTTGGATCAGAATAGAAAGTTAATGGGATTTTGTATGGAGGAAGGAAAAAAATTCTGAAACATGAACAGAGTTTTTCTTGTATGTGTTTTAACTTTATTTTTAAAACACACAATTTCATACATCATTTGGGTAAACTTCTGAGCTGAAAAAACTTATTTTTCCTTATATCATATTTTTATAAATGTGAAATTTCTGATTATTCATGAGAAGTCAGCTCCTAAGAAGTTTGAGAGGCACAGACATGAAGCAGTGGCGAAGTGAAACTTAGCTGAGGAAGCTGCAGCACCAGCAGTAGTAGCTGCAGCACCCAAGGACTGTGCGGGAAATCCCAAGGCACAGAGTAGCGAGGGTCCAGATAGTGGAAAGAAATTCTGGACCTGACTTAAAGAGGAACACCTCTCAGCTTCACAATAACAACACAGGAGAAGCCTGTCTCTTAAATCTCTTTTGGAACAATGAAAATGATGAAGAAACTAGCACAAAGTCCTTGGTATTTATCTCTCTCATTCACTGCCACCACCAAATATAAAAAGCAGAAGGTACAACCAGTTATGTTACAAAGCAGAGCTGTTTACACACCAGAAAATGTAAACTAGTTCAAACGAATTTTTACTCCCAGAACTGTTAAATATATTTTTCTTAGTGAAAAAAATCTTGAAACCAATTCTGCACCATCTTATTGATACTGTGCTTTATAAAGTCATATGCTTACCTCCAAAGCACATCATACACAGGATCAAGACACACACCGAATCCTTGCAGATCTTCTTGTTCAGAGTCATTAAAAGTTTTACAACTTCCATCCACTTTATTGATCAGAAGACACTTAAATGGTGGAGGTTCTGATATAGAAGCAGGTACCAAGCCTTATAAAAACACATTTAAATATATTTTACTTTGCATTACCTTTATATACTGCCCCAAGCCCACAAGGGAAGTACTATTATCAACATTTTAACATGCAGAAGCTGATATATACCTAAATGGTTTAAGTGGAATCTTTTTTTAAGTGGCAGAATTAAGACAACACCTCTGACTGTCTAAACCTACAATTAATGATAGTAAGTATTATCTTCTAAACCTCTACTGTGTAAATTACTTGTTATGTCATGGACATTGGTTTAAGTGTGATAATCATAATCGCTCACAAAATTAATTTCAATAATTACAGAAAAAGAATTAATTCAGAAAATCACTTAGGACAATATGTTTGACCCCTTTATAACAAGGCTCATATTTCTGCCGTTGACTAGCTTATCAATATGTTACTTTTTAAATTTCCCAATTACCTCATTTTTCTATCACCAGAAATATAAAAAGGTACAGAAATATCTCATTATAAAGACAAACTATTTACCTATTATGTGTTTGCTAGCAAAAATTTCTGATGTTGCAAGTACATGAGAATTTATAAGTGCTTCATCAATTCGTAAGAAAGTCTGGTCTCCACTTGCACCTATCCAAGTGGCCTTCCGTCCATATTTTGATCCAATGTTAGGCATGGGAGCTGGCTTTGCATTCCAATATGGAACATCCAAAATGGGTCGTCCCAGTTGTCCTTTCTAAAAATTAAATAAATCATATCATCCAAATTGTTGAAGAAGTAGTATGCAGGTTCTTTAAAGTTAAAATAACTTTGTATAAAAGTAGCTTTATGAAATCTTATTTTTTATATATTTTTAATTTTTCTTAATAAATAAATGTGAAATTTGGACTTAACATTTTCAAAGTAATAGAGTAATTTCTATTATTCCTAGATAATCTTTAACCATGCATAATGTATATGTTTGTAGTAAGTTGAAATATTTTTTATATAAGCAATGTTCTTAAAATTCTCTGTATTCACCTACATTTACAACATCTAAAAAGTACTGTTCAGATGATTCACTTAAAACAATCACTTCAGCATTTCAAGGTAACAGTATAAAAGACGGTCACTCAAGCTCACACACTGAGAAGATGTTTTGCAATAAGATAAAAGCTTAAATAAAGGAACTGAGAGTAAATTTAGAAAACTGTTCCATATAATTCTTATATAAAGGTCTAGTTAGTCATTTTATTTATGTTTTAAACAATAGGAATATACAATAAGGTGTGTGTTTAAAACAAGATGGCTCACTTCAAAAGTACAGCCGCCTATAGGTAGCTGGTTAGCTAAAGAAATGTATTTCAAAAGTAGGGAGTTTCTTACTACTAAGACAGAACCTGAAAAAATAAAAGACCACTGACAGCAGATAATCAATCCGTATGGCTCAGGAGCCGTCTCTCACATAACTCTCCTTTCAGAAACCGCTGAAGAGAAGAAATACTACCTCATGGTCCCAGAAATATTTAATGCAACCTTACCAATGAGAAGAAGCAACAAGCCATGGAGAGAAAGCCAGCACCTTAGGAATGAGGGAACGCAGACTGCTGCACTCACTCAATGATCAGGTTCCTAGGAATACTCCTGCTCCTTCAACATCACAGCCAGAAAACAACACACAGACTAACTACACAAGCAATAAGCCTCAATCCCTACAAGAGAACCTAGCGAGGGACAAGACAAAGTTACACAATAAAAGAAGAGAAGATAGCGAAGAACAAGGAGAAGTTAGTTACATAATAAAGAAGTAAGTAGCCAAATAGCTCGTGTTTATCCTTGTTCAAATGTCAAAATTTTTTTACAAGGACAAAAGAGCATAACAGGGTGAACAATGGAAAAAGTACACAATATTCAAATATATTCTGCTCTGTGAAGAAAACAAAGTCACACGGAATATTAAAATAAGCATGTATTCCCTTACCACCACCCAAAACATCTGAAGAAAGTCAGAAATATAGATGCTTAAACAATCCCATAGGGATTGAAAAGTCAGCCATCCTTGAAGTCAAGTCTGCAACTAGAATTTCTTAGTCTAGAAAGCCATAACTGATTTCACATTTCCCACCAGAAGACACAAAACCAGCGCACAAAGCAAGCAAATGACTTAAACCTTTAACCATGTTAAGATTCTGTAGAAGTCATTACATGTAACCAGAGGAAGAATCCAAATACCCAGAGTTCTCTTCCACATGTCTAGCAAGTCTAAAGGTATGGGAGGCACAAAAGAGGAGGCCAAAAAGGAGAAATGAACAGATAGGACACTGAAAAGGGCTAATTCCTCCAACAGACAAAAGCAAACCCTCTGTAGCAAACTGGCAATAGGTCAGAACTTGACAGTTCATAGCACCAACCACAGGTAGGGGTTTGAAACTGAGCAGACCCTTCCTCAGCTATCACATCAGTGCTGATTAAAAGGACCAAGAGCACCTTCTGTTGTCAGAGCTCTGGAAAAAGCTGCTTTCGTACACAGCTTGTGAGAAAATAGACTGTTAGCATGCACAAGCCTACCAAGGCATTAACTTTTGACTAAGTCCTCATAATTTATCTAAAAGATACACATCTAATAATATTATTAAGGAATTAAAATGTAAAGCACTTACGTGTATAAGCACAAGACACTGAAAAACCATAGTATAGACACACCATGAGGTAAGAATACGCTGCATGACAGGTGTCTTTGAGGAATTCTACACTATGTCAATAGACATGGCACAGACAGAGATATGCAAAATCCTAGGACACAAGTAGATCCAAATCCACACAGGTAAAACGAATATGATAAAATTTATCTTCATTCTGTAACACAGGCTTGCCTAGTGCATATTTACCTGCTTGCTCACCTTCATTTCATTCCCCATTGTAAAAACTTAGAGGAAGAAAAGAGAAGGGGGATATGGTGTGATTATAATCTTAAAAATAAATTTTCATAAAAGACAAGTAAATCAGAAAGTTTTATAATTAATGATCAAAGGTGATTACATAAGAGACATAGCTGAGGAAGAATAATATCTGTCCTTCTCTAAGAAAATAATATAAAGCAAAACCATGGCCAGGTATAGTAGAGCAGGCCTATAATCCTATGATTCTGGAGGTTGAGCCAGAAGGATTGAGATTCCAAAGCCTTATTTCAGTAACACCGAAAAAGGATATATGTAAGCATGTATGTGCCAAAATATGCTCACAATAATAGAATGTTACATTCTTTTATGTCTTATTTTCTACACATACCATTAAAGCAACAAGCAACCATGGTCAGAATGCACAATAAATGTTCTGAGATAATTTAAATTCCTGCCAAAGATTTTTTTTTTAATTACTACAAAGGCTGTAAGAAAGGACAGGTAAGACCTGCATGAACTGATAGTGAGATGGTTAATATTATCAATTTGACAGGATCTAGAATCAATTATAAGACAAACCATGGGCACTTTTGTGAGCACAGTTTCTGCACTGGGTCAGCTGAGATGTGAAGACCCTTCCTATTTGGAGTAGCAACATTCCATGAGCTGAGATTACATAGGAGTGAAAAGTCAAAGTCAAGGCCAGGCATAGTGGCATATGGCTTCACTCTCAGCACTCAGCAAGTAGAGGCTGAGACAAGTCAATCTCTGTGAGCTGATGGTCAGCCTGGTCTACATAGAGAGCTCAGGCTAGTAAGGGCTTTATTGTAATATCCTATCTCAAAATAAAGAAGAAAAAGAGGAGGAAAAAGATGAGTAAGAGGAAGAGGAGGTGGAAAGAGAGCAAAAAATAAGGTGAAGGCTAACATTATATGACCATGGCCTCCTTTATCAGACAAAACCACACCCTTAATAGCAAAGCAGTAAATGGGTCAGGACCTGACAGCTCATAGCACCAAACCTCTACCAAACCTGCCCTGTGGAAAATAGACTGCAAACCTTTTACATTTTAATTATTCCTCAAAAAACAAGGTGGAAGGCTTCTGAGGAACAATATTCGAAGTTGTCCTTTAACCTTTACATGTGTCCTGGCATGCACACCTCACATATACATGTCCCCGCACAGGCATACAAAGAAACACAGGCACACTTAAAATGACGTAATCTGTTAAGTCAGAAGAGTCACCCACATCATACAGTATAAACTTACTAATAGTCTTAGGAAGATTTTCTTGATATCCACTACATCAAACTATAAAAAACTCTCACAGCATTCTCATTTTTTTTTTTTCAAGTTTTGGCAGAGGCAAAGAGGGAAACAGACAAAAACAGAGAGGACAAAGAAAAGTAATTTTGCACTTGATCTTAGGCAAAAGGACATGCAGCCATAAGAAAGTATAGTTTTAAAATAATTTAAAATCTAAGCTTTCAAAAATTCTAAAATAGAAATAGTTCTTCATGTTAAGGAAAACTATTGTGTTACAAATTAGATGAGAAATGTCCTTTCAAATGACAGAATCAGCTTCACTGATTGTTTAAAAGCCTTTGATTTGCAATAAACATGTCCAATTCTAACACAGTTGCTAAATTCAATAAATTCTAATGCTGAACTAGAGATGAAAATTATGTGAAAGTCTGTCATTCAGGTTTTGTGTGTGTTGGATAGGCAAGAAATATGCATATGCAATTATCTTAATACAAGAATCTTCCTGGAACCAGAAAAAATAGCTAATGTAGCAAATATAAGGCAACTGTATAATACAATATTATTAATGCTTGAAAGATTCCTTACAGAAAAACTTCCAAATGTGAAGACCTGTCCATCCATTAAAAGGACTGCCGTGTGGTTGCTGCCGGCAGTGACTTGTGTGCTAGGGCCTGGCAAGGCTTGAACAAGTGTGGGGCATCCCCTAGGTTTAAAAAAAAAAAATAAGTCAATTTCTTACAAGATTAAACTGAAATATAAAACAATGAATAAACAGTAAAATAAGGAATTGAAATGGTCAAGGCACTATTAGGAACATTCAGTAATCATTTGTTTAGGTGTTATACACCTGCTTCCATGCTAGAAATCAGGTAAATGGACAATGACTTTAAGGAGATCAACAAAAAGATTCTTGAAATGTACTGCCCTAATCATGAACACATAATTATAACTTTTCATATGTTGGTGCTGACTTTAAGAGGAAAAATCTGCTAAGATTATGCACTGGCTTAGCACCTAAGCATGTGGTTCCTCAACAGAAATTCTATGAAGGAACTAGATGAAATAATTTTGTAATCTGTTATAATTTTTAGCAAGATGATATAGTCTTGATGTCAGTGCAACAGTTAAGCACTCAGAACATGCACACTGAGCAGCCAGTATGGAACTACCAGTTCAGGATCTAGAGCTAGACAGCCCAGGATTGTCCTATTCCATTCATGATGAGAGACCAGGACATAGATCAACTCATTCAGTGTTTCAGTTTTCTCCTTACAATACAGAGAATAGTAGGAACCTGTGTCTATCCCATGTGATCCCTGAAAATAATCAAGAAGTGTCTGGATCCATGCCTGGCACATAGTAAACACATCGTAAATGATGTTTTAGGAAAATCATAGCCTAGTATCCTTACCTAGTTTTACAAACTAAGTTATTAACCATTTTTAGTAACTGTCATCTGTAATTAGAAAAATACTCATTAAACACAAATGAAAAACACAAAAAGGAAGCTTTTTTTGAGAGCAAATTATACTTCATAATTATGTAAAATTTTCCACTAAAATTAGATAGAATACAACTGAAAATGACTTGGAAAAGAGCAAGACTGTCAACCAGAAACAGAAGTTAGAGTAAGTAATGATAAAATTATAAACTAGGAATAATGAGGTATGAAAAGATGGTTATATCTGACAGTTATACATGATTTTAATTTTTCAGATATAATTTTAATTTTTCAGATATTCAGCTGTTACCTCTAACAGAAGAAATGTGCTGACCTTGTGAATTCAATGGCATGTGATGTCTTAACAGGAATTCAATAAAGCAACTAGATGTAGTTACTGATTTTATAATCCTCAGTCTTGGGGAATGATCAAGTATGGGGAAAGGAAACAACAGAGTAGATGGTAGAAGTATTCACTTCTGTTTAGAAAAAGAATGAATCTGTGTAGCTTGTTACAGAGCAGGATGAAGAGGTTTTTGCTATTCTGGATATGAAGAAGAACAGAAGAAAGAAATCTTGGGAAATGAGAGTGAGAACTCTTGAGAATTTAGAAGGAACAGTAATGTTCATTCCAATGCTCTGGAAGGCGGGGCCACCAAGGTGGGCAGGAGCAAGCAAAGCACTGCAGCGGACATGGAGCTCAAGGATACCAGTAACAAGAGAAAACTAAGAAGAACCGACGGCTAAAAACAAAAAGGCAGTTGAAGAGCAGGCTTATTCCATTTAAGATAAAAGATCTGAGGAAGTGTGAAAGCATTAATATAGATAAACAGACTTAAGAGGTCAGAAGGGAGATAGGAAACAGAATTGCACAGATTCTAAAGAAAATACCTAGGCAGAAGGCTCCAAGGAATGATGACAGTACACCTCTCTCTCACTTATAGCATAAAGAAATGAGTGGGGGATGATGAGAGTTGAAAGCAGAGTTATACAGTTTGTGGGAGGAAGAATTACAATTTTATTTTGTTGTGATGTTTATGCAGATCCTGTGCTGGGAAAAGGTCTGGTGAACAGAACAATTCAAAATCAGATCATTTGCTCAGTTGGTGGTTATGGGAACAGATAAATGCCTAGATTAGAATTGAAAGAACTGATTTTTGAGATAAATCAATAGGATTTCTAGGAAGACCACGACTGAGCTTCAGAAGCTCTGAAAAAAACTTTAGCTTGTAAACAAGCTTTCAGTTTACATGTAACACACTGCAGAAATTTTATAATTTTTTTCCTGACAGGAATGTCTATCAGCAAGTTCTCAAAATGTTTTAAAACACAAATAACAACAAAATGCAAAAGCAGAATCATGCCCATTGTAGAGAGACACAAACTGAATCTGAAATGACGTCCATCTATATGAATATGGTGATTTAATTCTTTATGGGTCCTTAAACAGAGCTATGAAAAATATAGGCAGATTCGTAAATTTACGTAGCACACTGGTAAGAGTGAAAAGATGAAATAATTTCTAAACTGTATTAGAAATAAAGTGAAAAGTAAAGAAAAGACTAAGAGTAGAGGGCTGTAGGAAACATAGCACTGATAAACTCAAGTCCTCTGTATGTATGTGTGTATACACATATGTAATGGAATATATGTATTTATGTATAGTATATCCACTCATAAAGTAGTGAAATATTTTAAAATAATTTAAAAATTGAATTTTTATAAAAACACATTTCATATATAAGAAAAATATAGAGAAATATGTAGAACTATATATATATTTTATTACTTTATGAGTGTCAAGATAAAATTAGTATATAGGACCATTACACTATATTTTATCATAATAAAACTGAGTATTAAAAACACTGTGAGTTACACTAAATTTTCAATAAATGAAAAACAGTTATTATACACAGGTAGGCAATAAAAGTAGAGTACAGAAAAGTCATGCCTCAAAATAAATAAACAAACAAATAAATTAAAGATAAAGTAGAATAAATAAATGAAGCAAGTATTTTGTTTGTTTGCTGTTTGTTTTTCAACTAGAGGATTCAGTAATATGAATGGGAAGATCAGTCAAAGGGTAAGAGATTCTCAATTCTGAGGACAGCAAACTTGGGTAAATAAATTATTGTCACTTCAGAGGTATGTATTGTGAATTAATGTCCTCATGGATGCATCAGTTCAAATCAAGCAAGAACTAAAGGGAGAAGTCCTATAACTGTTACAGTTTATAGAGTACTATATACAAAATGCTACCACTAGGTTCTAAAGTAAGTGCACTGTCAGATCTGACATCTTACAAGATGTCTCCAAAGGTTAATTGCAGGTCTCTGAAACGTTCTTTGAACTTTTCCCATGATACTCATGGGTTCATTTACTAGATTATTGGAAAAGCAGGGGAAGAACAGAAAATAAAAATTTCACCTGTATATGTGTATTCCAAATATATTCCATGCCTTTACATGTTACATAGATCCTGCAACCTTAGACAGGAACTGAAAACTAAGGCTCAGATACATTACAATCACATCATTTGCAGGAAGTGATGAGGCAAGGATGTGAACCTTTTCTATATACTTTCAGACACTATGATCAAATAGTGTATTTGGGTAGAAGGACAAGAAAAGAAAGGTAGAACTCAGAAATATTATCTTATTTTCAATGTACCAGAACTGTATAGTTCTGAAGATCTGTCTTTAAGTTTACAGCAAATGGTAAATTAATTTGGAATTCAGAAACTTAGAAGCAAATTTAAATTTTTCAAATCTTACTAGACCCATTTCGGGAATAAATGAGTAAAAGCCTTATAAACCTTTGGACATCCATTTTCCAAAAGCACTAAGAATGGGATTAGTACAGTGAAAAACAATTGAGGCAACAGGATCAGCTTTGACTCTAGCATGGGCTATTGCTTAAAACAGGTTAAAATATTAAAAGGCATCAATAGTAATGTTTAGCATTTATTGAATACTTGTTGCAGGCTAGGCTCCATGATAAGTATATGGCCAACATCATCTCTGAATTCTCACACATACATCTGAGGGAGGTACATTTTATACTACTTAATAAAGGAAAAACCTGAAGCATAAGGCTAAGAAACTTGACTAAGAATTGGTTACCAAATGCTAAAAAAAAAATCAAGACCCAAGCTGGAAGATGACAAAATGACACATTTAAGTCAATATCAATAGTATCTCCTCTATATTTTATCATTATATACACTATAATAGTTTCCTTATATTAGTCAACATATTTTAATATGTGATATGAATAATGTTCACTTGGTTAATAGAAACATTTACAAATACATCCAACCATATAAACCAAACATCTATACACGCTTTGCTTTTATGGTAATCAATACGTGTTCTGTAGAGGCTTTGTCACTTGTGGGATTATACCTCCAAATAAGTGATGAACTCTTTTCCAAATTTAATTAACATCTCTTGTAAATCACAGATAGCTTTAGGTCACAAGAAGGCTGATAAAGATAGAAGTGGTCTGGATGAATTTCGAATCCACTAGGATATGATAAAGGCTCTGTCATCCAGATTAGCTCTGCCAAAGTCACATGTGTAAGTGTAAACTGGCAGCTGGGGTCTAAGGAACACCACAAAGTTGCATGGCTCAGCAAACCTCACACAAGAGATTTATTGGGAAAAACACAGGAGGGTGGCTGCCTCTGCTCAGGATACAAGAAACAGAGAACAGAGTGGAAGGCAGGCTTAAATCATGGGGGCAGAGTTTTCCAGAGTAGCGATATCCAGGATAGGAATTGGTGGAATTTCAAGTTCTGAGCTTGGGGTGAGCTCAGGGATTGGTGGAATTTCAAGCCCCTGAATTCAGCTCAGGGTTTTTGCCCTACAGCATGTACTGAGTCTTTCAGTTACACATTAAAACACAAGCATGAGTAAAAATTTTCATGCTGGAAAAGAAAAGTTTTGGGAAATTAAAACACATCTCATGGGGCTAGAGATGGTTCATTAGCTGGGAGCATTGTTTGCTTTTGCAGAAGACCGGAGATTCTGTCCCTAGCACTCAGAAGGTGGCTTACAAGAAGATATAAGTCCAGCTCTGTGGGATCTGACTCCCTTTCTTTCCCTCTAGAAGCACCAGACATGTATGTGATACGCAGACACACATGCAGACAAAAACTCGTACTTACTAAATAAATAAATAAAATTTGAAATGTTGAAAAAGTAGATCTCACTGGAGTTTAATTTTAAGAAACAATAATTTTGTTCCAACTTCAAAAGATGATAAATTTGAGCTACCCAAAGAACTGGGCATATTACTGTGATTTTGCTACCTCAGGAACTTACTACAAATTGATGATGGTGCAGTGACTGGAACAATCAGAAAAACAGATGGGATTTTCAGGTAGCCTCTTCATTTTAGAAGCTGATACGAATAATCTTTCTTTCACCAGAGTAGGACAGGGATCTTTTTTTTATACTGCTCAATTTTCATATTGCACAGGAATTAAAATAACCAGAGGGATGTAATCTGAGTATAGTTATGATTATCACTATTTTCATATTCTCTCTCTCTCTCTCTCTCTCTCTCTCTCTCTCTCTCTCTCTCTCTCTTTCTCTCTCTCTCTCTCATTTGTTTGGTTTTGTTTTCTGAGACAGGGTTTCTCTGTGCAGTCCTGGCTGTCCTGTAACTCACTCCCTCAGTAGACTATGCTGGCCTTGAACTCAGAGAGATCCGCCTGCCTCTGCTTCCCAAGTCCTGGGATTAAAGGTGTGTGCCACCACTCCCAACACAGCATTTCTTATTCTTTTTTTTTTAAACGGAACACAATTACAGAAGTTAGACTCTTTATTGAACATTATTTGTGCTCCCTCTGAACACAGGTAAGAAGATAAGGAATGCAACATAAATATTATACCCAAGTTCACTTTTGATTTTCTGTTCCTATGTCTAACTTTGCTTGCAGAAACATATTCATGAATTATTTTCAGGGGATGAAAATAAAAGTGTCAGGTTTTTTCTCCCATTTGCAGTGGAAGAAAGTGAATATTATCAGCTCATTAAAGATTCTTGAATAAAATATTATTTTATTCTTAAGGGTATACTGCTTAAGCCAGAAACATGTGGAGAAGACACTCTGAAGGTTTTCTTATTAGTTCTCATTTCTTTTCCATTTAATAATAAAATTCATTAGGAGAGACCTATGCAACAATATTACGAGAAGATGGGATGCGATGTCTAAGAATATAGAAGCACTGCAGTATCTGCCTTGCTCTCTCATGAGTCACACAGATGATGAAAGCCAAGAGCCAAATAATTAACAGTCTGTTTTCAGATCTTAGAAAGATCTGAAGCTTCATCATGGGAGCCTGCTATGGGATAATGCTCTTGTATGGTATAAAGATTTGTCACTCATATTAGTTTAATAAAACACTGATTGGCCAGATATAGGAAATAAGAATAAGGATACACAAAAGAGGATGGTGTGGGATAATTGTCTGTATTCTGTCAATCATGTTTTAAATAAACACTGATTGGCCAGGCAGGAAGTATAGGCGGGTCAACCAGACAGGAAGTAGAGGTGGGGAAAGGAGAACAGGAGAATTCTGGGAAGAAGGAAGCTCTCCCTGCACTCCTGCCCAGACCACCGAAGAAGCAGGAATGACCTGCCCTGCTGAAAAAGGTACTGAGCCATGTGGCTAACATAGATAAGAATAATGTGTTAATATAACTTATAAGAACTAATACTTAGCCTGAGCTAATGGGCCAATCAGTTTATAATCTTCTGGAGACCTCTGTGTGATTTTCTTTGGGACCTAATGACTGTGGGACCTGGTGGGAGGACAGAAACCAACCAGGCCTTCATGCTACAAGAGGAAGTTGCTGTGGGACAATGTTCTTGTACATTGTAAAGATTTGTCACTCGTGCTGGTTTAATAAAGCACTAATTTGCCAGTAGCCAGGCATAAAATATAGGTGGGGGTGACCACACTAAGAGGATTTTGGAAAAAGGAAAGGCAGAGAGTGATCACAGACGAAGCAAGATGAAAATGCTTTCATGAGAAAAGGCACCAAGCCTTATGGCTAAATATAGACAAGAATTATGGGTTAATTTAAGTTGTAATAGTTAATAAGAAGTCTGAGCTAATAGATCAAACAGTTTATAATTAATATAAGCCTCTGTGTATTTCTTTGGGACTGAACGGCTACAGGACCAGGTGGGACAGAAATTTTAGTCAACAGCAACCCCATGAAAACCATCTTCACCTTGCTCTTCAGTGAGCTACGCTTTCACTGGAAATTTTACTGCAATCTCCTAAGAGACTTTAGGTAACTTCTGCCCAGCCAACTGTTTCAGAATTATAGTCTGTAGAAACTGTAAAGGTAATTAATATTTTTGTTCCATGCTGCAAACAGGAGTAATTTTATTCATCGCTGCTATGATCTGAATTCTTCTCATCTGATTTTCACATGTTGATAAAGAATCCCACAATGTGATGATGTTGCATCAGTTACATCTGACTAAGACAGTAGTAATAGAGAACTTATGCTTTGGTTACAGGAACTACTGAGCTGAATTTCTTCAAATACTTAAAAAATTATGACATAAAGAACTCTAATGAAAGCAAAATTATTATTGCCTTCTTGATTTTAGCAACAAAGAGAGAAAATAAGACAACTTTCAGGATAATACAGGTATTTTAAATTGTTTCATTTTCAAAATGAAAGCTTTTGGAGCAAATATATACCATTTTATCTCAATTTTACATACATAGATCACACTGTCTGCTCATACCTGTTTAATTTTATCTAGTATATCAATAAGCTCCACATTATTATGATACCCTTAACACTTTGCTTTGGTTCACAAATGGAATGCTTACTGAGTGTTCATGAAGACAGGTAAATCCCCAGGACAAAACACACTGCCCAAAGAAATTCTACATTACTTAATGACGTATCACAAAATAAGCTTCATAAATGACAATGAAATATTCTCTTTGGTTTAATTTACATATTAATAAAGAAATTTAGTATGTATTTATATATAATAAATAATTAAATATTGCATTTCTTATTCTAATATGTTGTTTGGTAAGTATTTATTTGTAGAATGATATTAATGTACCAAGTCTGACTTTTCTAAAGGTCTTTTCACTACATACAACCCAGGTTTTATCATGTCTAACTGCACAGTCCTTTCTTTCATAAGACTTCAGTGTGATTATCAGTTAAATATCAACATTAACCATTGTATCTGTGATAAACCTTACTACGCCATAAGTCTTCCGTGAGAAACAGAACAGTGTTGCCTTATTCTCAGCACATGATGGCACAGAAGTTTGGTGAGTTAACACAATGAAAATTGCAGGGTTTATTTAATATCTAGAAGAAAAATAAATTCTTTCTTTCAAGGAATATAAATAGGAAATCATAGATGTCCCTTTGGTTCTGGCAATGACTCAACTTCACATACTGACTATAGAAGGAGAAATGAGGCAGAATGGTAATTAGATTCTTATACAAACTCAGCTGCTGACCTAAGACTGACTACAAGTCTGCTCTTTGTAGACCTAAACAACATGGATTTTCTTCACAATAACCTATTGCAGGCATACAGAGCTGATTTACAGTACCAAATGTTCTCTTTGGATAACATGGTGTATTCAGTACCTTTCCTATCACCAGGAGGAGTAATAAAAGAGTAACTGTAAAAGGATTTTGTAGTAGTTCTAGTCACTCTTACATCTAAAATACACAAAATGCCTATCAACTATTCTCATTAAACTACAAAATAAACTACCTCCCATAAGCACTCAATCACACAATCGAAAACCACGAACAATTCTTGGGCATGTTTGCAAAAGCAGTAGTGCATTATTTCAGTGTACACACACATACACGCGCACACACACAAATACATGCGCACACAAACAAAAAGGGGGAAAGAAAGGGATATTAGAAAAAAGATTACACTATAGAAAAATAAAGTTGGTCAGTACCTGGAATTGACATCCCCATGTCCCAGCTGGCCATGCTGCCCATATCCAAATGTATAGACATCTCCATTTTCCATCAAAACCACTGAAACCAACAGTTTAATAGTTTTATTATAAGCATTTTATATTTTTATTGTTGCAATAATGAAAGCAATATAATTTTTACTGTTAAACGTGTAGTCATTTAAAATATTAAAAATAGATAATAAAAAATTAGATGAATGTGTGATGGTAGAATTGCCATTTTTACTATATTGATCCTACCAATCCAGGAGCATGAGAGATCCTTCCATTTTCTGGTATCCTCTTCAATTTCTTTCTTCAAGGTCTTAAAGTTCTTGGCAAATAGATCTTTCACTTCCTTGGTTAGTGTTACCCCAAGATACTTTATGCTATTTGTGGCTATTGTGAAAGGTGATGTTTCTCTGATTTCCCTCTTTGCTTCTTTATCCTTTGTGTATATGAGGGCTACTGATTTTTTTGAGTTGATCTTGTATCCTGGCACATTACTGAAGGTATTTATCATCTGTAGAAGTTTTTTGGTAGAGTTTTTGGGGTCACTTATGTACACTACCATTTCATCTGTGAATAACGAAAGTTTGACTTCTTCCTTTCCAATTCGAATCCCCTTGATCTCCTTATTCTGTCTTATAGCTATTTCTAGAATACAAGGCCACGACAGACACAATCTCAACATGGAGCAGGGGAAGTGGGTATGAAGTCCCATCACAAGTGCATGAGCTATGGGAATTTGATAGCTAATGTGAGAGGGAAAGGCATTTTATTTAAGTATGTAAAGCCTGGTAGGTTAACTACACTTCAGGGCAGGTCCCACACCCAAGAGTCTTGACTTAATGGGTTAAAAAAGAGAAAGAGAGCAAAAAAAGGCTGGGTGAGTATGGAGGTAAGCATAGATCTGGGAAGATTTGGGGGATGGGGAAAGTGATGTGATCAAAATACATTGTATGAAATTCTCAAAAGGAAAAATATTAAATTAAAAATAGGTAAGAAAGGTGTGGCAGTGCACACCTTGAATCCCAGTCTTTGGAAGGCAAAGGCAAAGGGATCTCTGTGAATCTGAGTCCAGCTGCATCTATACAGTAAATTCTAGGCCAGCCAGGAGTACACAATAAGATCTTGTCTCAAAAAATAACCAATATAAAAATTTGGCAAGAGTAGCTTACATAATTCTACATTAAAAATTAATAAAATTTTATTTCTGAAGAGTATTTTATAGGTCATAAAATACATACTTCTCATTATACACACTTTAAAACTCTAACAAATACCATTACATAACATTAGCATTTAGTGATACATGTTAGTTTATCTTCATAATTGGTAAGCACATAAAAAATTCTGTTCTCTAATGTCTAGAATGTTAGACATTCTAGTCTCTAAATGACTATAAACATCAACAAAATAACAGAAACTAAGATTTCTGAATTCTTATCAAGTGAGAAAACACATTCATTTTTAATAGTGTAACTTAAGCTATTTAAATAGAATGCCAATTATTTACTAAAATATATTTTATTATTTTAACAATATATATTTCTACTTTAGTACTAATAAAACATGGGGTAATATTATAAGAGATAGGGAATTTCAGAATTGAATGGCACTTCAGGAATTATTTCATCTCCAGTAATTTCTTGAACTGAACTAGAAAGTTTATCAGCAGACAAACTAGAAGTTAGAGCTGGTGACAAGCACAGTACTCTTTCATCATACTATAGTTTTTAAGAGACTCTGCAATTTAAAAAAAACTTATCAACTTGAAAGATACTGTGCCTTGACATGCAGGCAACAGCTTATAATTTACCAATTAAAAGCAAGGTATGCACAATTGTAAAAATGAAGCTATACCCCAAAGTTTCAGCTGTTACCTGAATGGTGAAATCCACAGCTGACTTGCACTGCTCGGAGCTCACAGTCAAACCTCACGGAGCCTGGAGGATAGGTTGTGATTTTGCTTGCATCCTTTTCCCCTCTATCTCCACTTCCATCTGAAAATGTTATAGTTCATGATTAAATCATTATTCAGATTCCTAATAAATTTTTAAATCACTTTACTATGGAAGAAAAAAAGAAAAAATGTTAAAAAGAATAAGGAAGAAGACCCTGTCATTGTTAGGAGTGATAGATCAAGAAGCTACCTGCAAAGAAGACAGTCTGAACAAATATATATACATCTATGCATATATAACATATATACATAAATGTATATGTGTATGTATATTTCAGTTATAAATACTATTAAATAAAAATAAAAATAGGATTTAGGGATGGATAAAACCTAGTCATCTAATTAGCTGTGTAATGAAAATGCACAATTAAGTAACAGAAATAAAATTTAAATGTGAAATTTAAATTTGATATGGAAAAATTTAGTTTGCATAAAAATAACATGCAAAGTCATTTAACAATAATTTCACTTAGTGATACTGTTAGTACTTGCTATTTACAAAATTCTAGTAGACTCACAAACGACAGGTTTCTTATCCAGCTCTCAGAAAGGCTCTTGCCTTTTAGTCTACCAGGATGGTGAACTCAACTGAACTTAAAAAACTTATAAAGACCAAAGGTTTTTACTGAAGATGCTGTAGTTCAATGGCCTATTCCCATTCATCTCCCGCTCTTTCCTTCACTCCGGATTCTAGTCTGTGGCTTTCTTCCTGGCCCCACTCGCTATAGCTTACCAAATCTTCTTTCTATATTCTTTTCCTAATGTTTGCCTCTCAACATGCTTTAGGCTTCTTTCAACCACTGTTCTCTACATATGATTTAGAAATATATGATATTCTAACCATAGCATTCACACTCTAGAATATTAAAACTTGAAGTTGGTAATGTGTTAAACAGACAGACAGCTTGCTTTGTGAAACAAATATGACCTTTATATCAATATTCAAATTCCTTTCACACAGTACAAATGAATATCTGGAGGGAATTTCAACAGGGCACCTGGGCTAGGACACTCCATTGGAGCATGGGAACAATAAAGAAGTATATATAACACGCAGACACACATTTTAAATACTGTATTTTACTACCCATTTAAAAATATTAAATATGAGAATATCCAATTATTTAATTTTAATTTCATTCACTCTGATTTACTTTCATTAATATTAACACAAACTGGATCTAAAGTGTAACCTTCTTTGTAAGACAATGGCCTTCATCTTAAAACCTTTGAATATTTTCTAACAACTTTTAAATACTTAGTAACACTAGGGAGTAAAACCTCACTAATTCGGAATAGCATAAAATAGGTAGGCCCATGTGACTTACTGAAGAAGTATTAATTACAGGATATTTAAGTTAAAGCTCAGTTTTGTTATCTTCAAGCAATACGGATTACAGATTAAATACTACAATGAAAAAAATATGCTCCCCTACATCAGACTTCAAAATAGTTCAACATTACAATAAAATGTAGCATAAACATGAAAGTCCTTTAACATACAAGAATTAACTGCTGGACCCAGAGGTTGAAGGCACGCTGAAGGAATCCTTCATTTCTTGAGCCCTTGGTTTGAAAAGCTAGTGATTTTAGACAGGTTTCCCCTTAAAAGTATGACCCTGAAAATTCAGAGGAAGAAATTACTTTGAATTTTTTATTAAAAAAATATCACAAATCTACACCGGAATTAGTGAGAGGTTTTACGATAACAGGATAAAAAAATAGCTCTTTTGCTAAGTTTTCTAATGTGGGTTTGTCTATTAAATCAAAGAAAAAAACAAATTAAATAAAAAGTCCTAACACTTTCAGTCCAGATCAAATGTATCCCCCATTTAAAGGCTTCTCTCTCATCTGGGAAGATGGTGGAATACATTCATGACCTCAGGAAAAAAAATAAGAGTATGTTTTCCAAAGTTTATTTAATCAGACATTAGATGGGAAGAAGTTCTATAACTTCCTCATAACTGGTAAATATATAAAATTATTAAAAGCAAGAGTGATTTAAAAATCACATTAGTTATTTTCACATTTTACCAGACTTAATGAAGCACTTTAAATATAGGTCTACTTTATATGAATGTATTTGTCCACTTAGAATCTTTTACCTTGACTTAAGCTTTTTCTCCTCCCATGAATTAGAGGCTAGTATAAATACAAATCCCACAAAAGACTATAGCATCAGAGAAGAGAAAATATTAAAAGCCTAATAATTTAGTAAATAAAATTCATATTAATAAAAGAAAGATTTTATTGAGAAATCAAAATTCCACTTAGAAACATTTTGTCAAGTGTTCATGTAAACATCCTATATATAAAACCATACCTTAATATTACAGATTGTGAAAGTATTAGTAAAAAATAAAGATGAGTCTTAGTCAGTGGCAGACTTTTAAACACGCACACACACCTGGAATTTTATATAAAAATATAATTTAATTATAATAATTTAGGTGTTTTAAAGTTTGGAAAATGTAGTCCAAATCAAGAATCAGCAAGTGCACTTGAGTAAGGTCAAATATGTTCAAACTGATTACTACAAAAAGGACTAATGAGCAGCTAAAGAACTTCACCTTGTGTTAGAAAATAATGTAAGTCTGAATAGTCTGTTGGCATGTGCATAACTGTCTTTTTTAATCGATGTTCAAATATATCTAGCATATGATATTAAAACTATAAAATCTTGGCAGATACGTGTTTAAAATGTTGCATTTATCTTCTGTGACATATCTGTGTAGAAGATAGAAGAGATAACATCTAAAGGACTGGATACCATATAAATTTTTACTTCAAGCCATGCATTTTTGAGCTAACCGTGGTCATACCAACCTAAAACTGATCATGGAACACAGTGAGTGCTTTGAGAAAACTCATTAAATAAAACACAAAGAGCAGCAGCACCGCAATATCCTAAGTACTCTATTTGTGTTATAAAACATTATAAAACTGCAATATCCTAAGTACTCTATTTGTGTTTATAAACATTATAAAACTGCAATATCCTAAGTACTCTATTTGTGTTAAACATTATAAAACTGCAATATCCTAAGTACTCTATTTGTGTTATAAAACATTATAAAATTGCAATATCCTAA
>PVIU01009463.1:49892-76235 GCA_004026605.1 Ondatra zibethicus
ATAAAACTGCAATATCCTAAGTACTCTATTTGTGTTAAACATTATAAAACTTTATAAAACATTATAAAACTGCAATATCCTAAGTACTCTATTTGTGTTAAACATTATAAAACTTTCGGTGCAACAGTGGCTAAGTGGTTAGACTAGAATCCTAGCTAATGGTGTAACAACTAGACATTGGACCTCTTGAATTAGCTTTAACACTTATAAAACAGCAACAATAGTGCACACCTCATAATATTCTTTTGAGGATTAAGCAATTTATAGAAAGTATTCAATCAATATTTACTACTATTATTCACTGTTATTTGCTTTAATCAGCATAACAGTCCAATGACATAGGTATTATTGTACCATTTATTAAAATTCAAAGGGTTACACAACCAGTCCAGTGTCACAAATGGTAGAACTAATTTATAATTTGAACATAAATAAGAATGGTGTGTTTTTTCTTCTCATCATCAAATCACTGACACCTTAAATCTTTGGTTAAGAAAATAAACTATAAATTCTTTACATACTTAATAAAATTGCAGATTCTGTACATTTAAGAGAATTCTAAACCAGAAGCAAATAGTGCAGTTAAAAGAGTTAAGGCTAGCATTCATGGTGAATTTCCATGTGCAAATATAATACATGCATGTCATATTTCTTAATATAGTCTTTACAGTAATATAGGTTGCAAGTTATTTATATTTATAAAATAAAGACATGGAAGCTAAAGAGACTAACAAATTTATGAACAGCTGTATAGTTGGAGCAAATAAAAGATTTAGGATGAAAACTGAATCATAATCAAGGTCATAATATATCCAATATATTCTATATACTCCCAAACAGAAAGAGCAGAAAACATTCCCAGGTTCTTAGCAGCATGCCTTCAAAATGTCACACTCAGTCACTCTAAAATAGATTCAAAGACTATTCCTCTAATAATTCAGATGTTCCTAACTAGATATGACATATCAAAAAACTTGCCTGATGTTGAGAAGTAGCTGGAGATAAAGTTAATCTAGGAATCATTTTAGAAATCTAGCTTATGATCCCATTTTCAAACAACCTACATATGGTATAAAGAACTCTACTCAGCGACTCAGTCTTACACAGTTAAGTTTTTAATAAAAGCCTGCCAAGCTGTAAGTACTCTGAATCCGTGCAGTTGACCAAAAGCTCTTCAGCTTCCCATCTCAGGAAGTAGTGCTGCTAATAAATCTAGTTTTTAACCCTTGAAATCTACAGGGCAGAAAAATAACTCTTATCCTACGCTTGTACCTGCAACATATTTTATAATTATACTTAGGTCAGAAGACAACAATTAGCACAGTGAACTTCTAAGTGGATAAACTAAAGGCCAAAGTATTAAAAAGAAAAAGTGTATAAAGGAAAAATATTAAAAGATAGTGAAATGTAATAAGAGCAGTCAATAGAGAGAGAGGAATAAAAGATGGGATGGTGAATAAGAGCCAGCCAATTAACATAGTGAGCAAACAAGAAGTAGTGAGTGGTAAATTGTTATTTACAGATATAGGACACTATCTCATAAGTTAACACTACATTTACTTGGGAGTAAAGAGATGAAACAGACTTACTCTATAAAACCAGGAAAAATACATAAATGAACAAACAAACCTGGCTCTATACTGTAATGCTCACATCCTTCTTGAAGACTATTACAGTATTACAAAGAATAATCCAATGGGACACAAAAGTGATTTAAGTCTAGATTTAAGAGTTTCTATAGTTAATAAGTCTATAACATTAGGGGAAGTACTATTTAAATCTGTAACACCAGTCTACATTTAATACTATACTTAAAACAATTTTTAAAAGGTGTGATTTATCCATAAGATACTAAGATTTCAATCTGTCTCATGAAATAGGAATATATTATTCTACTTTAGAGAAAAATCTTAGAATAGTCATACATCCATTGAGAAAAGAAATTAAGAAAATCTGCACTAAAAGAGGAGTATGATACCACAGATTCTGGAAAATAGAAAATAAATTTACATAATTTTAAAACTATTCTACAGATTTGCATATTCATGAATTGTTTGATTACCCAGTAAATAAAGCAAACACAAGTCCTATATTAACAAGTGATATTACATTTAAAACACTTAAGTTTGAACTCCTTGTTTTGTCTGCTTTGTTTTGTTTTTGCTTTGAGTAGCAATCTGACAATCTGAGAAGGGCACGTAATAAAGCTGGCTCTACCAGTCACGTAAAAAAGTAAGGTCTTTTAAATTTATATTTATATGGTGTTTATATCTATATTATATAGTGTTCTGGTTGGCAGTATGCCTGCACACCAGGAGAGGGCACCAAATCTCATAACAGATGGTTGTGAGCCACCATGGGGTTGTTGGGTAATGAATGCAGGGACTCTAGAAGAGTAGCCAGTATTCTTAACCTTTGAGCCATCTCTCCAGTCCATGAAAATAATTTTTAAAAGATGGGTTAAAGTCTTTCGGCCAAAGGAAAAAAGCAAGATACACACAGTTAGATTAACCTGTCTATACAGAATATACTTTTAAAATTTCCAACTATCTTCAGCCCAACCTTAGACGCGTCTTAGGAAACATCAGATATAAATTGGGCTAGTCAATGAAGAGTATCTGTTTCCCATGCTAGAATTCAAGATATAATTTATATAAAAAATAAAAATTTTTCTTCACTAATTATTTCCTGATATTAGCTTAGCTCCAATTAGTAGTTCAAAACAAGTTATAAGCACATCTTGGGATTATTTTTCTTTATCCAGAACTCTTCTTATGAAATAAATGATGCAGAAGGACTCCCAGTCTCTCTCTTTGAGTTCTTTAGAACTCTGACCTCTCTTGAAAACTACAACATTTATATACTTTTATCCTCTACTTATATCTCTTTCTATATGGCCCTCAGATAGGAAGGATTTATTTCTATATTCCTGTATGCTGTTAGCATTAAAATAACAGGAAAATACATTGGCAGTATTAACATATTTTACATAGTGTATTTAATAATTTTGTTAATGCTAAACCATATTAACAACATTAAGAAGGACTAAAACACTACATTATGATCATCAAAAATCCAAGAATAAAGGATAAAAAGAGAAAGGAATGATACTTTTTACCTTTTTAAATTAGGACACAGGGAAATAAATGAAAGAGACACACTGTGAACACACTCCTTTTTTCAGCTCCCAACAACAAAGAGAGAAGCATACATCCACACAGACAGCACCAATCTCAGCGTGTTCTTTCTCCTCAGGCTATACACCCACAGAAGCAAAGCAGCAGCGTCAGTCTGTGCATTTTCCCAGAGACAAAATCCCAATGAGTGGAAGAGGCTGGGAGAGCATCCCACCTAGGTGATAAGGAAGACCAAATACCTTTGTGCTTGTCCCGTTTATGCTTTAGCTGAGCAGGATGGGATCTGAGTCTGGCTAGAGCCTGTTCTCGGTGGTTCATAAAAATAGGACCAGCAAATACAAGGGGGCCTGAGGAGAAACATTTTGTATGTGCATAGAAAAGCTCACAAAATGAAAACACTATAATGAACAAAAATAATTAAAGCAAACACTCATGAGAAAATTATTTTTAACTGTTTTGGACTCTTTACCTTTTTCCAATTTCCCAACCCAGGAACTATTCACCATCTAAGACATTACTGTCTCAAGTATAGTTTATAAAGTAAAAAATCCATTCTTATACTTTTAAAGGAACTGGGCATTTACTAATTGTCTCAAAAAGATAATCTAGACATTCTACTAAAATAATCTTAAAAGTATTTTTCAATAACATATATTAAAGATTAGTCAACATATACTGAATAAAAACAACTTTGTTTTCTTTGGAAATAACAGAACACAGCTAATTTTTAAGTTAATCAATAATATATTCCAGATCTTTATCAGCTTTTCTATAAAACCAAGGTGAAACTGTTACTGACATTTCTACATGTTGTGAAAGTATTATCAAACTAGATGTTCAGAAGCAAACCCTAAAAACTTATGAGTGAGCACATACATAAATAAATATCTATGTGTGAAAACAAGGATAACCTACATTGAGTCTCATATAGACAGTAGATAGGACTATCTACTTCAATTAATATTTTAGGAACATTAGTTAACATTCATTAAGCCATTTATTTCTGAAGTTTCATTATATAAAACATAATCATACACATTTGTTACTTCCCTTATTTAGTTCTTAAGGAAAAAAAGCTACAGTCAAAATAGCTTTAAAAAAATTTTAAAAGATCATTTTTTTCTGTGAACTTTTAGCTTGAAAAGAAAAAGTAGTTTGGATTATACTTTAAGAATATAAGTAGAATAATCAACAAAGTCTTCAAAATTTACTCTAAGTTTGAGAGTTAACCCATTAGGATTTGAAAAGAGAATTATGAAGATATATAAATGCTGAAAATTTTTCATGACTCTCTACTGGTCTTCAATTTAATTAATTTAGTTAATAATAGAAAAATTGAAACTACAGTCATAAGAAATTTTACAGTTTAACTATATAGTATTCTTTAGCAAACATAAAACAAGTGAATAGAGAAACATTTAGATTATGTTCCTAGATTCAACAAAAAGTTGCGTAGCATCAATACTTTGAAAAGGCAAGAAAAATATTTTAAGTGATTAATTATAATACAAACATGAAAATTTAATGTTAGAAGAATTAAGTATTATTTCCTTATAATGCAGTAAATTTATATAAACTGAGCTCTATTTCTAAAAGAAGCAAAGTAAGCAAAGTTCTTTCAATAAGAACAAAACGTATTTTTTACTCATTATGTATTGACTATGAGGTGACTTATTAAAGAAATTAGCATACATTACTCTTAATTAATTTCCATTTATAAAAAAGAATATTGAAGGAATCACAGCTTATCATAATATAGTAAGTTACATTACCCCTTTCTGACTTTGGAGTCTGATGAAGATATTTTTAGCCAGAAAAATACAGCTATTAATTTATTAATTAGTCTCTCACTAAATTCAATCTTTTAGGAATCTTCTGATGTATAAACACAGACAGTACATTGGCTAGAAACCTAAAGCTATAAAACAGCATTGTATCTTATATACTGAGATAGGTTTTTAGGTACAGAACTCGATCATTCACTTATTCACAAAACTTTGGCTACTGCGTAAGTAGTAGATATTAGCTACCACAGATATAATTATAAAGACATGGGACCACAATAGGAACACAGATATGAAAACAACTGTATGATATTATATAACAAGTGAAAAAAGACATTAATGTGTCATTTATGATGAAAAGATCTATGTTCAATTTAATTGACTCAGGTTTTTAAAAAATGTGGAGTTAACTAGAGAAATGGAAAGGAATATATTCCAGTTAAAACATTTAGAATAACTTGAGAATGTTAAGCAATATTGTTAAGTCATGAAAAACTCCTGAAACCAAAGTAGAAAATAGGTTATAGAGTCATGAAAAATTAGTTTGTGAGCCTGGCATGATGGTACTCCTCTATAATTCCAGCACTTGGGAGGATCTTGACTTCCAGTCCAATCTGATCTACGTAGTGTGACCCAGGCTCAAAACAAACATGCAATGTTGATAGAATAAACCTCCATTCTGCAGGTAATCAGAAGTTCCAGAATTGTTTTCAGTCAGCCAACAAAGATATTCCAATTTGGGCTCCAAATGAGGTAACAACTAGTAAATAAGACAAGAATACAGTCTAGCGTGGGCTGGGTCACACACGACCTATTGAGAACTTATGAGCAGTGTATATTAAAAAGAAACACACTAAAGGGACAGTGAGAAAAACAAATGTTGGAAAAGTATGGATTGAGAGAATACTAGAAACACCACCTAAACACATCTAATAAAATAAATGGAGTACTACAGAGGTACACTGATGAAAAAA
Source organism: Ondatra zibethicus (assembly GCA_004026605.1). Classification (NCBI taxonomy): domain Eukaryota; kingdom Metazoa; phylum Chordata; class Mammalia; order Rodentia; family Cricetidae; genus Ondatra; species Ondatra zibethicus. Next base: position 55,788 of record PVIU01009463.1, read on the forward strand.
AAAGGGGGGAGATGTTGGAAATAAGAATACAAACAGATCCAAGGCTGCAGGGAAAAGAATGAGAACTGAACAAGAGGACAGTCAAGATTCTTTTGATTTTAAATACAGAAGTGCTACTAATCAGAACACTGCATAATAACTAGTTTGGATAACAGTGAATATTGGCTTGCAAAGGGATAATAATGAGGTGACAAACAACTGAACAAGACTTTTTGCGGCAACACTGAAAAGAAGAGGTGGTCTAAACTAAGATGGAAACAGTAGAGTTCTCAACAGTTAAAAAAAAAGCTACTAAGGTATTAAAAAGTCTGAATGAGTACAACTTACTGGTTTATTTCAGTAGGAAGACAGTGACTAAAACAAGCCTGAAATAGTACAAAATTTGATATGTGTATAAAGTATATTTATTTGGGGTCTATTCATAGGCAGGTAAAAAGAATGGAGAATCAATGGCAGCATTAAATAAGACAAACTTTTCAGACAGCCATTAATGACATAAACCAATAATGTAAAAATTATTCTTGGCCTGGGAGGATAGCTCTGCAGGTACAGTGTTTGCCATAGAAGCATGGGGATCTGAAAGCAAATTCTCAGAACCCACATTAAAAGGCAGGCATGAGCAAGAACATCTGTAACCCAGAACAGTAAGGCAGAGAGAAGTGGACAGCCAGAACTCTCCAGCTAGGCAGTTCAGCTAAAAAGGCAAATTCTAGATATAAGGAAGAGATCCTCAAAGGTGGAGAGTTTAAGGTGGAGGTGGAGAGTTACTGAGGAAGACATCCCAACATCCATCTAGGGCCTCCACAAATGCTTACATGGATACATGTTCCTGCCCACACACACATGCACAAACACACATACTACAATGTATCCATGTATCTCTCTCTCCCTCCCTCCCTCCCTCTCTCCCTTCCTCCCTTCCTCCCTCCCTCCCTGTTCTTATTCCTGTCTGTCTCTGTCTCTTTCTCTCTTTTGACTCAGAAACTGTACTTTTTCCCATTTATCCTTGGCAAAATTCTTTAAAAATTATAAAGAAATTTCAGTACAAAGGTGATTATTAAAATTGTATCTCATTAATTGAGGCAAAAATCTAAAATCAACCCATAAAAAATTACATTTAAATACTATGGTATCCCTTCAATGGAAGAGATTTCAAATACTAAATTGCAACTTATGAAGCATTTTGATGAAAGAAACTGTTGATGCTGTTCTAAATTAATAATTAATTAAAAATAAAAATAAAATGTTGCAAATGTCCACTTCCCTATATATATAATAGTCCGCTTCCCTAAATATATATATAATAGGCCACTTCCCTATATATATATGCCCATATGTTTTAAATGCATAGATATCTCCATAAACTGTATCTCAATTGAGAGAAATATGAAAACATCTGAAATAGACCATTAACATTATTAGCATAATGGGAACACTGCAGAAAAAAGAAAATGATCTATCAAAATATGAAAAAATGTTTATAACAATAGGCAAATCTATAAAACAAAATTCAGTATATAAACAGAAATATATAAAAGTTGATTAGAAGTTGACAATGAAATAAGTAAAATTTGTAACTGAATCAAAGAATAAGACCTAAATTCTTGTATTACTTCAATTATTTTATATGCAGTAAAGAGTTTTAAAAAATTATAAAGCATTATTTAAAAAAAAACAGATGCAAATATGTATTGCAGGAGAAAATCACCTAAAATAACTATAAGCAAAATTATATATTTTAAAAGAAATAATAGCAAAATTCTATTTATTGCTTTGCTTGAAAATCTTTTTTAACTGATATACAGATTTTTTAAACTGACACTTCCTAAATTGTCCATATATTTTAGTTTTAAAAGACTTTTATGTGGCATAGATATTTGAACTAATACTGTATTTCCTTTATCAAATCAATCAAATAATACTTTTAGAGTTCTAGCAATAAAATTATCAATGTGGCCACTTTAAAATTATAGACTGCAATAAATTTATTTTTATATTTTAATTTGTGACTAAACAAATTTTTATGTATCAAAATGGAATCTGTGTTATTCTAGAGAAGCAGTGGGGGATTTTTCTTCATCAGAATCAGTGTTTTACAATTAGAATCAAAATGTTGTAAGAAAAGCAACTATGTCAAAGCTAGAAATGGAAAGAAAATGGACTACTCCCACCATGACTCAGCAGCCACCTACCGCTGAGCACATGTGCTGCATTTCCACACACATTTCCAATACTCACTAACATAGGTAGGCAGGCACAGTGGTTGCTCACTAAAGGTGAGGAAACTGAGGTTCAGGGAGGTTAAATTCCAAAGGTTTTATCCTTACAGTAGTACGGCTAGGCTATCAATGTAAATTATTATCCAGCTGAGATGCCACTGGGAGTGGCAGCACAGGCGAACAGCTTATGTCATATAAACAGTAGTGAAATTGCACCAATAAACCTTAATAGGTTAATTGATTAAATAGGCTTTGATACAGAGCTAAGGGCTGAAATGTTGATCAACTTTGAAACAACTAAAACAGACTGAAAATATGATGAAAAAGGCAAGTGAGTAACATAACCGGACTCTCACCATACACACATGGGTATGAGTTACTCACCAATGAACAAGCAAGAGTGGGAGCTGGAATGTTAAAACTCTACCACCACTGTGCTTATATAGGAAATGACAGACATGCAGTCTTCTCCAGCACTGAACACTGACCACTCGCCCAGCAATGACTCACACAGAAACCAATGATGGAAAAAACTATGAACCACACTGACCTAAAATATTGGCTTACCAGTGTGGTATCACCAGAACCCCAGAAAATCTTGCTAAAGAGCATTTTGTTAGGCTCTAATATCCAAGTTCCAGATACAGCAGGCAGGGGTAGGGCCTGAGAACTGGTACTTGTGATAAGTGCCCATGTAATGATGCTCCATTTGAGACACACTGAAATAAGTAAAAGCTCTACTTTGGATAAAATCTATAAAATTTCTAAGTTTTGTAGGTCAATTCATATGACCCAATCTTACAGATCAAAGAATAAAAAAAAATGCATAGTTAGGAGAAAATAACCTTAATAAAAATACTAATAAAATATACAACAGAATGTTTCCAAAACATTTATGAAATGTAAATAAGAACAGTATATGCATTAATCTCATCAAAATATTTTAAAGCCCATTACTTTATATGCATGAAGGCAAAGTGGCAAATACTCACTGAAATAGTTAACACTGATTCTAAGTTCCTATAATGATAATCCCTATACTCCAAAAGTTTCTTATATATTTCAGGTATACCATTTTATTTCTTATTGTATTTCATAAAGAATAACTAAGAAAAATGGACAATGACAGTAATAGCTACCATGAGTTATTAAAAACATGTAAAAGCAGCAATAAGCTTATTTCTGCACCAAATATCCTGTACTTTCTAAGAAGTATTCAAGATATGCGATGTCAATACATTTTGCTGATTAAGAATTTGCTTAACACAATAAAAGTACAGACTTTTAAGATTTGTTGTAATTGTAGAAAGAAACAATTCTGTGGGAGAACAATTTTACTAACATAATATTAATTTCTGCCTACTGGATACCTATTAAAATCTCATTTGTATAAAACAAATATTAAATATATTTTCAGGCCAAGAAATTGTCCTAAACAATAAGGAAATAATTAGAGCAATACACCTGTCTTTGCAGATAAGACTTTTAACTCTTTTTTTTTTTTTCTAAAATGAAAAGCCTAGGTTAAACTAAGTTTTGGCCCACGGTCAAATATAGATGAGACAAAAGTCTGAGTAAAACATTGATCTTTATATTTGTAATTCTCAATACTAATGGTATTTATATTTTGCAACGGCACAATTTTTTTTTAACAGTTTAACTGCAGACAGGCTTGGAATTTGTAGCAATCCTCCTGGAGTACTGAGACTATAGGCATGAGCCAACACACTGTTACATGGCACATGTTTTACTGTGGGGTGATTAGCATACTACTGAATTAAATGGACTTTTACTAGCATAATTATAGATGTCACAAATACGTTCCTGTAACTTTCACTTGGTACTGGAATGTTACAAACTTTGTTGACTTCTTACAAAATGAGGGTATTCTGTAAACGTTTCAATGGTCTCAGAGAGGGCACGAAAGTTTCCCTGTACCTTTTTCTATGTAGCTACATCTTACCTCTTCCATCTTCTAATCTGTGCCTTCTAATGACACGTTGCCGTTTTTCTTCTTGCCGTAACTGAAGATGTTCTTCAATATTAACCCCAGGTACAGGGACAGCTAGATAATTGGCCAAGATAATAAAAGAGCACATGTTATATAGCATAAGCATATAATAGTTATACCTATGCAAAATTCAATACAGTAAAAGCTAGCAAAAAACAACTTGAAACTCAATTTTTTATTTTAAGAATTCTTTTCATAAAAAGAAAACAAAAAGAGTATCCCGCATGGCTATTTTAATTATCAAAAGTAATATGGTAATCATGGTAATTAGCCATTTCCATGATTTTAACATGTATTTGATAGAAAATATTTAAACTATAATAATCGCTGTCAACATAAAGATGGTCAACATAATAAATAAATTACCTAAAAGGAGGTCTAAAGGTATCATTTCTTTCACTGCATCAAGAATCCCTCTTTGTCTTGCCTCCTGACCATCCAACTCTCTTGCACAAGCCTTGCAACATCCACACACAGCACAGCCAGATTCTCCTGAACCACAACCACAGATCCTATGTAGAAGCAAACAAACAAAAACAGGCTTAGCTGAAATTATTCTAATCCTTAAACAGTATTTTCTATAACCACCTTTCCAATGATTATGAAGAAAAGTAGGATTTTTTCAAAAATAATGCAAGACTGTGTTATGATTCTAATGAGTATAACTAATATATTTTTACATAAAATCCAAACAGATTCTACTTCTGTCCAGTTACCTATTACTATACAGTCTTCTACAAGTGTTCTCAGTAAGTAGCAACAGTTTCAGCACTAAGAGTCAGGATGGACTGGTGGCTAGCAAACACAGCTAACTCTGTTTTCAGAGAAGTTAGGGGGGTGCTGTCAGCCTTCAGCGATCAGTCAGCTTATCAGCATCACATTTGTCTCTTCCTCCTCACTGGCATACTATCACGTCCCATTTCTCTCTTTTCACAGAAAATACTTAATTCGCTGCTGCTTCTTTGTCACTTTCATACAAATTGAAAACCATATAATGTGTTTATTATAAAAATAAAGACAAAATTATTCCCTGAAGTTGGCTAGGATGCCAGTGAAGAACTAATATCTTGGAAAGACTCTTCACAGATGCAGAAATCATAGCTTTACTGATTTACTAGTTGGTCTTTTAAAACTTTTAATTGCCTTGTCACACTCATGGTAACACAGATTTGTAAAGGTACAAGAACAAGAGTCATATGGCACAGTTCAAATGAACTGTTAATGTATCCTACAAAACTGGGAGATTTGAAGAACAGGCATCGATAACAATTTGGAAGATCATGTACTTTACAGTAATGAGTATGCTATAAGATTCCTTATTGATTTTTCAACTGAAATTATTTTCAATTATCATTTATAACACTGGTCTTTGAATTTCTCTAGATTGAAGAACAGAGATTTCATACTCATTATGAATTACATTGATATTTAGCTAAAGACATTAAAATGAATAAAGAAAGTAAGACACTCTATAGATCAATAGCCTTCACAAAAATTGGGGCAAAAATACCCAACTAAATACTAGCAAACCAAACTAAACAGTATACTTTGAAGATAATATACCATCAGATTGGGATTCCAGGAATGTAATATTGGAAAATCATACAACATACCACACTAACAGTATCAAAGGGGAAAATGCATAATTTTCTTAATCTATACAAAAAACATTTAACAAAATCCAACATAATTTTATTATTTAAGAAATTCAAGAAACTAAAATGGCAGAAAACTACTCCAACACCTTCAAAGCCGCACATGAAAGATGGAAAGCTTTTCCTTTCCGGCTGGAAACAAAGCAAGGCCCCATCTGATGAACTCTATTCAACACAACATAGCAGAGCTCTGCCTAAGCAACAGACGGTGCTGGAAGACTAGATATCCACACATGACACAGTACTATTAGGTCTTCATCTAATGTCATGTGCCATAGACAAAAATTAACTCAAAGGAATAAATGGAAGGCCTAAAACTACAAAGAAACTTTTCTAGGGAAACAGGTAAAGGAGCTAGGCGCCAAGTCTGATGACCTGAGTTTGACCCTGCATAGAGAGAGAAGTGGGTGACTCCTCTGAACCGTGCGCTGACTCCCACATTTGCATCATGGCATGCACACAACAACAATACACACAATAAATGTGTTAAATTGTTTCTAGAAAACAATTCATCATGTATCGGTGATGTTTTATGTATGGTAATGATTTCTTGAATTTAGTGATTTTTTTTAGATATGTTACTAAAGGCACAGGCAACAACACCACAAAAATAAATAAATTGGACTTGTTTATTAAAATTATACAAAAATTTTTGTTTATACAAAAATTTAAAAATGTTTTTGTATTAAAAACTAGTATCAACAGAATTAAAAGCCACCTCATAGACACATTTAAAATAATGTATTTCACAAGGGATTAAGATTTACAGTAAGTAGACAACTACAAAAGTAAGTTGAATAAAAGAAAAAAGAATAACCCAATTAAAGACTTGGTGAAAGACTTAAATTGATAGTTCTCCAAAGAGCTACAGCTGGCTAAGAAACAAATGAGAAGATACTTAGCATCACTACTGGAAACTAAAATCAAAACTACACAAGAGCCATTTCACACACCTTAGGGTCCATAAAAGTCAAACAAATAAGACAAAGCTAGGAAGAGAGAACATGGAGAAAACTGGATCATTTATGCACTCTTGGTGGAAATGCAAAGTGGTAGTTGAAGTAGAAAACACAGTGAAAATTTCCTGAAGGATTAAAACTAGAATTACCACGATCTAGCAATTCCACTACTTTAGGTATAAAAAAGAAGGCCCAGCAGAATCCCCAAGAGTTAAACTATCTACCTAAGTAGTGATAGTATTATTCACAATGGCTTAGATATGGAGGCAACTATTGTCCGTCCGTGGACAAAAGCCTAAGAAAACATACATACATTTCAATTTCTTCTGAAGGAAGGAAATTCTGAACTGTGTTACAATATGTATAAATTCTGATGACATTTTACTTGGTGAATTAGAAAGTGAAAAGACTTAAAAACATATGTTCCACTTGTATGACATCTTTAGAGTAAGCAAACAGAAAGTATGATGGTGGATAGAAGAGAAGAGGAAATGAGCAATAACGAGTAGAGTTATAGGTTTTCAAGATGAACTACGTGTGTGTGTGTGTGTGTGTGTGTGTGTGTGTGTGTGTGTGTGACTGATTGTAGCATAACAGTAAGAAATACTAACAACCAATGAAGTGTGTATTTGTACACACACAGTACATTGTACTGATAACAATGGTCAGTCTTATGCTATATGCCTTACCACAAAAGAAACTGAAGAAAATGTCTAATATTGAATGCATTATAAAGTATATAATAATTATTATATTATGTAAATATAATAATAAAGTATGATTTTATGATGTTTGAAATCATCTTTAAAAGCTCTTAGTACCCTGGCATTTAATACTATATTAAATTTCTTCATATATTCATTCTGATTTATTAACAAAAATTATTATACTTGACTATGTATAAAATAGGTATAATCAATAAAAACTGTATATATGTGCATGGGTATTTAAAGAAAATTAATTTTAGGCAGACACAGAAAATTCAGAAATAGGTCCTTATTTTTGGATCCTTTATTCTGGATCAAGCTTGGAGTTTGAGGGACTGAATTTTAATGAAAACAGGATGGGAAAGGTTTGAGGGAATAAATTTCAAATTCTAACACTGTTTACAAAGAAACATAGAATCACTCTAGATCAAAATTAATCAAAATAAAAATAAAAAATAATTAAGACAGGTTCTTAAAGTAGAAAATGGAGTCCAACAAAAGCTTCTATAGAATAAATATTATCTAGTCTCAGAGAATGTTTTGTTACTTACTCTAATAAAGTCAGGCATGCCAAGAGCAATGACAATGCTCAATCCTGTGGTTGTGTAACCAGGGAGGGGGATCAGGACTTGTCACTTGAGCTAGAAGTTTGAGACCAGACTGACCTCATCTCAAACAACAAAACAAAACAAGCATGAAATAATATTTCATAGCCTTATAGAAAAATGCCTATTGTAGACAATCTACTTATGACAGAAAAAGTACCAGCCCAGAAATAAATTCACAGTAGCTGCTGACAGTAATTGGTAAGAATCACTTGACAGCTGAAGATTTGCTAAATAGCAAGAACACAGATTTGGAGGTAACTGTCCCCAATGTAGGCTTTTCTTTACAAAATTTCCTCTCATACCCTAAATCAGCCAAATATCAGAAATCTAATTTTACAAAAGAAATCCTCTTATGTGTTGCATTGCCTATTAAAAATAGATTTGAAATTCTTCTAAAATTCTAGGAGAAATTTTGTATTATTATTTGATGTAACTCATATACTATTGTTGTGGAATTATCTTTTTGTACACTGTGAAGAAGTGTCACTCTGGCTGATTTAATAAAGATCTGAATGGCCAATAGCTAGGCAGGATTTCAAAGCACAGAGGAGGCTGGGAAGAAGGGCAGAGTCGCCAGACAGACACAGAGGAAGCAGGAAAGCAACATGGGCCATGCAAAGTAAAGTTAATAAAAGTTATGAGGCAAAAAGTAAATTTTAAAAATGGGTTAATTTAAGTTATAAGAGCTAGTTAGAAACAAGCCTAAGCTATTGGCCAAGCTTTCATAATTAACAGTAAGTCTCTGTCCAGGTATTTGGGAGTTGGCAGGTGGGATGGAAATAATCACCTACAAATGGCACCCAACACGTGGCCACATATATTCACATAAGACCTGAGAAAGCTTAAAACACATTCTAAACACACAAAAACGGAGCCAAATGCAGCTTCCTCGTCTCATGTCTCTCATGCCAGTTGCATGCCTCCAGGCAGCTGCCTGTTTGCTTCAGCCTCCAGGGTACAGTAAACTAAGCCACATGGTGGGCTTAAGGTTTTACTCCTGCAGATAGAAAAGGTTACATATACGTACTAAAGCAGATTCACATAGGAAAATCTCTAAGTAGGTTACAGTGTGTTTAATGAAGTGCATAGGCTTAAAAATGAGTATATAGGCCATAGAAAAATATAAAAAGTTTAAAAATAAAGCAAAGCAAAGTCTTTGAAAGAGAGAATAAAGTAATATAAAAAATAAGCACTGTAAAGATGGGAAAATACATAGGGAGAATCTAGATCCTATATGGTGTCTTGTTAATTTTGAATTTTCTAAATGCTAAAGTACAAATAATAATAGCTGCTGAGAGACACTGGATTTTGGTAACTGCTAAGTTAAACCAACTTTTATATTTTAAAAAATGTCTTAAATTCAAAATGGAAGTAGGAAGATGTATTTCATTGGGGCAGAGGTTATGCTTTTGTTTCCACAGGAAATGAAAGTCTATAGATTTCTTCCAAATTAATAGAGATCAGATTTGACTAAGGGAAAGCTTAGAGTATCTTGGCTACAGACATGGGGGAGGAAGCCAAAAAGATTGGAGGACAGGTGAGGTGTAAACTGATCCCTTGACATAGGAACAGCTCTGAGAAGAGATATGATAAATCTTGTTGGCTACAGATACATAAATGAATTATTATTAAATCCTTTCATATGGCATGGATAGAGATTTGGTGTAGGAGGTTCTTCTGTATTTGTGTTGCTTTCATTGGTGAATAAAGAAAACTGCCTTGACCTTTTGATAGGGCAGAAATCAGGTAGGTGGAGTAGACAGAACAGAATGCTGGGAAGAATGCAGTGTGGCAGACACCATGTTTCTCCTGCCTGAGATGGACACTGGTTAGACTCATGCCGGTAAACCACAGTCAAGTGGTGATACACATTAATGGAGATGGGTTAAATGAATATGTGAGAGTTAGCCAATAAGAGGCTAGAACTAATGGGCCAGGGAAGTAATTTAATTAATACAATTTCCACGTGGTTATTTCGGGGCTTAAGCTAGCCGGGCGGCTGGGAGCCGTGTGGCCAGGACCTTGAAGCAGGCCCTCTCTCCTTCAACAGAGATTTATATTACAGTTTGATTATACAGTCCAAATATAAAGCTGACAGATGTCTTTTACTTGCTCAAACATAAAACAAACAAAATCATCTTTAACTGACTTGTGCACACCACACATTTCATACTTTTGTTAATGCAGATATGTATATTACCTTTGAAAGTTGATGTGTTTTCAGAGCAAGGGGACCAAACACTAATGAAAATGAGTGGCTTAGGTGACCCAGCACTTCAAAGTACCTTTGTTGCAGTTTCCTCAGAGTTCTGTATGCAAGACAGCTTTAAGGCTGCTGGCTGAGATGGCCCAACCTCAGACTACTCCAGCCAGGACTTCGGATAAGTCTTATACTTTCCCACTGCACAAAAACTGGACAACAAATAATACAGCTAACTCTCCTAGGACTTGACCATTATCCCAAATTTCTCATGGTCTCCTAAAGATGCCAACACGCCCAGATAGAAGGAAGCAATCTAGAGAACATGACACACACATTCTCAAGAGGTAGGGTGGATAGTTTCTGGTCACTGGATGGTTTATAGATGTTTGTTATTGTTTATGGGAGTTGGTCACAATATGTTATTGGTCATTGTCAGGGAAAAAGCTAAACAAAAGGAGTTAAAGAATTTCTTTCTGAAGACAGAAAGGGATTAAAAGGGTAGATTGCTGAGTCTACTTTTGAACAACCACTAGTCTCAAATATTTTACGTTGAACAACCACTAGTCTCAAATATTTTACGTTGAACAACCACTAGTCTCAAATTTTTACATTGAACAACCACTAGTCTCAAATTTTTACATTGAACAACCACTAGTCTCAAATATTTTACGCTGGTATAGATTTTTGTATAGTGACAAAAATTTACGATTATTTTTGTAAGAACATACTGTACATACATTTCTATTCTTGTTTATGGTATTGTACCTATGCAGCTTATCTAACAATGTAATATGAAGTTCTAGTCCTTGAAAGTTAATGCTACAAACCATTTAGGATAATAAAGAAATACAGGTTAGTAGTTAGTTACCCAACACAAACTTATAGTCATGTTTAGTATGTTTTCAAGGTCAAACAGATATATATTTTAGATAGACTGCTGGTCTTCAAACACTTCAGAGATCTAGAGAATATGGCATTTAAGATATTTTAATAAATATAAGGCTTTTAATGACAATGAGACAAGTCTTCTCCTGGCAGCAACTTCAGAGAGGATGATGGGCATCAAAGATCCTCGGTATTGAGTTTGTTTTCTTTGGGGCAAAAGTTAGCCACTTGGCAAGAAACTGCCCTTGCCTTGACTGCTGATAGTATGCTGTTCAAATTGGACAAGCAGGACACAAAGGAAAGTGACTGTCACACTTTACCAAGAAAAGGTAGGACAGTCCTTCAAAATTCCTACTTCAAAGAAAAGTTTGTCAGATATTCTAGGCCTGTAGGTCAAGAAAGGATGCCCGAACATTACAGAAAAAAACCTTGGGATAACTGTCCAGAGGCCAGCTGTTCTGTCATTTCTTAGTTTTGGAAATTGTTTGCTCTGTACTTCCTGTTTACTCAAGTAATATTTTATCCTTCTCAGGTCTCTGATAGAGACTGAAAGCTAAATAGTTACAGTTTTACATTTTTCCTTATTATCAAATTCAGGAAAGAAACGTAAGAGATGTAAAGTTTATAAGGTTGAGAAACAAAAAAGCTTAAACTGTTTATCTAAGATGTTTAAAGGTCTTTAGATAGTTTTAAGATTATAATACAAGTTGTGATAGAAAATAGTTTAGGTATAAAACTTTAAATTCATCAAGGTAAGATACATAATAGAATATTTTCTCCTGATATGCCAAATAAAAATGAACTGAACATTGTGAATACAATTCTTACCTGATAATTGTTCTTACTGCATATAGCTCAAAACATTTCTTTTTCATTTAGACAAAAAGGAGGAAATGTGGAATTTTTTTTATACACTGTGCAAAAATGTCACTCTGGTTGGTTTAATAAAGAGATCAATGCTAATAGCTAGGCAGGATTGAGGCCAGAGGAAGCTAGGAAAAAGGGCGGAGTCATCAGCCAGACACAGAGGAATCAGGAAAGCAGCATGGGCCATACCGAGTAAAGGTAATAACGTCACAAGGCCGAAAAAAACCAAAAAAATTTAATAGAAATAGGCTAATTTAAATTACAGAGCTTGTTAGAAACAAGTCTAAGTTATTGTCCAAGCTATAATAATTAATAATAAGTTTTCATGTGGTTATTTGGGAGCTGGCACACAAGACAGAAAAATCTACATACATATGATCTTTGCATTAACAATCTTTTTTTTTTTTTTTTTTTTTTTTTGGTTTTTCGAGACAGGGTTTCTCTGTAGCTTTGGAGCCTGTCCTGGAACTAGCTCTTGTAGACCAGGCTGGTCTCAAACTCGCAGAGATCTGCCTGCCTCTGCCTCCCGAGTGCTGGGATTAAAGGTCTGTGCCACCACCGCCCAGCTGCATTAACAATGTTATAGAACCCTATGTTTGGGTTTCTATTGCTATGATAAAATCCATGACCAAAAGCAAACTGGAGAGAAAAGGGATCTATTACATTTCATAGTTTCACATCATAGTCTGTCATGGATGGAAATCAGGGCAAGTACCTGGAGGGAGGAACTAATGCAGAGCCCACAGAAGAGCGCTGCTTACTGCTTGTCTCCATTGGCTTACTCAGGTTGCGTTGTTATACACCAGTAGGACCACTTGAACAGGTGTGGCACCACCCACAATGGACAGGATCCTTTCATATCATAATCAATACAAAACCTCACAGACTTGTCTACAGACCAATCTTATAAAAGCATTTTTTCAATTAAGAAGCCCTCTTTCCAGGTATGTATAGGTCTGTATCATGTTGACAAAAAAAAAAAATAACCAGGACAAACCCTTAAAACAAGAGTCTATAAGTAGATATATAGGCACGATGCAACTTTAAAGAGAGAACATACATTTCTACTCAAGCAACCCATATATTTGTTAATTCTAATTACATTTGGCATTTAAAAAGCTTAGAAAAAATGCAAATAAGGCCCTAGACTTGAAAAGAATTATAATTTAATTTTAAATAATGGCTTCAATAAATCAAATGAAAGGAAAGCAAACTTAAAGATGAACTCAATATAGCAAAAAATAATTGTAATAAGTTTAGGGCTGAAAGTGTAGTTCAGAGGTAGAGTACTTCCCTGGTATTAAGTATGAAGAAAGACCTGGGTTTGAACCCAAGACACCACTACCCCACACACATACACATAAAAGGGAGGTATGCACACTCTGAGATAACTTTGAAAAAACAACAAAAAACAAAAACAAAAGCAAAGGGGGAATATGCTTGTTCTCTTCAGTAGGAAATCTTGTCTTACCCTCCAGGAACCCTGTCAGGACGGCCGCTGCTAACACAGCTGGCTCCGTAGCCCGTGCAGTCTCCACACACTGTGCACACCATGCACTGCTCCAGCTTCCACTTATGCATGCCTGGAGGGCACATCATGGACTTCTCATCTTTTTCATCTAGTTCTTCTTCTAGGTCTTCATCCATTGCTGTTGCCATATTTTCAACTCCAAACCCTGTTTGACAGATCAGTTTATCATTTTATGTAGATTATTTCCATGTCTAAAAACAAGTATTTCCCACCTTAAGAACATACATGAAACCTGCTATAATCAAAGTTACTATTTACTTACTTTATCTTATTCCTCATCGAACTTATTCATTTATCTCTCATGTTAGCATACAACCTAAGGCACAGTCAAGGTACCTATGTCTAATCAAGAAATCAGCATAGGGCTACAGAGGTGGCTAAGTCACTAAAAGGCTGGGCTCATATAGCCAGGCAAGTATCCTTGTGGTATGGTAGAGCATTCTTTGGACACATGCCCAGGAACAGAATAAATGGGTCTGTAGATAGATTTGATTTGCAATATTCTAAGAAACTGCTATATTGATTTCTAATGTGGCTGTACACGTTTGCACTCCCACCTGCAGTGGAGGAGTGTCCCCCTTGCTCCACATTCTCGCCAGCACAAGCTGTCACTTGTGTTTTTGATCTTAGCCATTCTGACAGGTGTAAGATGGATTCTCGGAGTCATTTTGATTTGCATTTCCCTGATAGCTAAGAATGTTGACCATTTCTTTAAGTTCTTCTCAGCTATTTGAGATTTCACTTTAGGTAGAATACATGATTAAACAAAGAAGATAATATTTGTTGATAACCTACTGTCAAAAAATAGTTAAAACTGAAGATAACCATTTGAAAAATCTGTTTTCCATGAATAATTTAGTCATCAAAATGTTAAATCGAAGTACTACTACTAATTTATGTAGATTTTTAAAATATTAAACAGGTAGGAACATCACTTGCTCAAAAACTAAAAATATTATTTTATTTTTGCAAAAATAGACTTTTATCAATAGTTATTATAAAATAAAAATGTAGGGGTTCTTAAATTTATAAGAAATCAAAGAGTCATTCATTTAAAAGTGTTTTTAATTGTTATGTAATGTGAGTTTTGCCTGCATGTATAAACATGTACCCGGGTGTCAGACTCCTGGAACAGAGTTATAGATGGCGTGAGTCACCCCACAATTGGGGAGACAGCACCTGGGTCCTCTGGAAAAGCAGCAGGTACTCTGCACTGTTGAGCCATCCCTAAGGAATGAGTCATCCATTTTACAAACAGTAAGATTCTTCACTATGCTCCAAAAACCTAATGAAAAGACACATAATTCTTAATATCTGAAAATTAAACTCCTACCTTTCCCTCCCTGGTTCATAGCACCGGTGTCTCGTCCACACTGTCCTTTATTATTTACACCAAATGTCCAAACCTCTCCATTCTTCATTAAAACACAAGTGTGAGCTTTGCCCATTGCTACCTGAGTTACAAAATGACCTTTCAAATCAGACACCAAACCTAGAAAAAAAGATACAAAATTAACAAAAACAACAAAAATCATTCTGTTCCTAGAAGAACAACTTTAATGCAGAAGTTGTTTTCTTGGGAAAAATAATTCACCACAAGGAAAACAGATGACTGAACTACTGGTAGATAATTATCAAAAACATTACATGTAGCTGGGACAAATATTTCCTGTAACATTATTCCCAGATAACTTCTCCTGCCCGCTTGTTCCAAGTGCCAATACCTTTGAACAGAAGGGCCAGTCCCTCTCAAATATCCACTACAGGTGCAAGTAAGTCATGAACCTTTGCCTGTTTAGACTTGCCTCAGGAAAAAAAAGTAATATAATGAATCAGTGTTGTTTTTATAAAACCTGTAAGATTTTATAAAACAGTAATAGTAAAAGCACATGTTAATTTATTTACTTTCTGTAAATAAATTCAAGTGCATTCAAGTGTGTATGTGTGTCCATGATGCACATGGGTAGTTGGAAGACAATTTATAGGAGATAGTTCTCTCCTTTCATTGCCTGAGTCCTGAGGATTGACTAGGTCGTTAAGTTTAGCAGCAACTGCCTTTTCATGTTGAGTTAACATCAGCCTTCAAAAGAATGTTTTTGAACTCCTAATTCTTTCTTTCAATCCACCCCAGGAATTCCTCAACTTCCCTCATGTTACTTTCAGTATGCTTTTCATATCCATTTGCTACCCTTATTGCTTATTTGTAATGATTTTAAAATTACAAAAACATCCTTAGCCTTATTAAAAAGTAATAATAGTAACAACTAAAGAGTTAGTTTTCTAAGATATAGTAAAAACATTTCCAAAACTTAAGGCAATTATTTAAGTTGTAAAAATTCCTAATTTCAGTATGTAGCACGCTCGAAAAAATATGTATAATACGTATTTCATGGAACAAAGTTTGGTACCAATACCAGATGATTATACACTGAGTTCTTGTACATTCTAGGTTTGTGCAGAACATTTCTTAAATGGTCTTACAGACTTACAAAAATAAACTATGAAGTGGGTACTATCCTTGTCCTCTTTTTAAGAGAGGGGGAGCAAAAGGAAAACTGAAAGTTAAGTAAAGGTTATCCAAGTAAAAACAGCTAGTAATAAATCTGACTGTCAACAGTCTTTGAACAACAGCCACAAGTCTACCACGAATAACTCTCTCTCTGTCTGCAAAAAGGCAGGGAGCTCTTGTCTGGTCCATCCAAACACTTGCACGTTAACGCTCAGTTTCTATTAATATTTTAGCATGCAACAGTAACACCGAACATTATTTTAAAAACACTAACGTGCTACCCCAAAAGTCTGATTCACTGTAGCAATTTCAGCCCACTGAGAATCTGAATGTTACCACATTAAGTCAGCACTTCTATTACCTAGGAGCAGTTCCAGCTAATAATTAACTGCTATAAATTTTTCACATGCTTGACTTCTTCATCCTTGCTTGGGACAATCACTTAACTTTCCAGTCATAAACTTCATTTATTCTGGCTTCCTTTTTACAGCAAAATTCAAAGGCATTTTACACGGGTCTCATGTAAAATCTTTCCAAGTGGGATGACTCATTCACTATACTCTTTTCTAATTACTAGGGGGAAAATCCAGCAACCAAGTAATATAAGGCTATCAGATTAGAACTTATAAATATAAAACTACTTAGCCACTTCTATCTCTCATATCCACTTCTTAAATTTTAGGTTTAGCATTCAGGCTCTTGATAAACTGATAAGTCTTGAGACTTTGATATTATTGATGTTAGATATTACAGAATACAGTAAGTAATAAGTAAGGGAAATACTACTCCACTGTCTAAATGAGGAGACAGAGAATTCAATAATTTTTAATCAGCTGTTATAAAAACTGACTGCTGATAGTGACTAACACTAACCCGAAGTATTGTTACATGAACACTTTAGTGGGAAGGGAAAGCTTTCCAGAGAAAGTGGCTAAGGAAAAGTTTGCGTCATCAAGTTCAAGACTAACTTTGTGTGAAATGAATGTCAGATCTTTAGCAACAAAATACAATATAAAACATATTCCCCAAAGTTTCACATTTGAATGAAAATGCCAACTATATAGAGAAAGCATACTACAAATGTTAATTTTCTAGACACATCTGTGTTATGCCCAATGATTCATATTGGAATCTTTTGTGCATGAAAGTAAAGTGATTGTTAGATTTTTAACTTACTTGAACTATCAGAATAAATAGCATCTTTCCCAAACATGTATAGTTCTCCATCTTTAGAAATAACAGAACTACTTCCATTATTGCAGGCTGTATACACCACAATTTTTCCTTCCATTTTAATAATCTTTTTAGGTTTATAGGGTTTTGACTGCCGTCTGCTCTTAGCTAAAAAGAACAAATAAAATGAATGTAAGTTATCTATATGCAAATAATAACAATGATATGAAACCAAACAAAATAAACAATTTGTTTACCTTTTTGATACACTTCAGTAAGTCTCAGAAAGGCTGGGGCTTACCACCAAGCAGATTATAATGAGGACCTTGCTAGTCTCATGCAGTCAGTTAATATTTAGGCTATCATTGACAGATCCTCTTTCTTTGTAGTGTAGTGAAATTCCCAAAAGGAAACACCAGTTTCCAATAAACTTCTGGGAGTTTGAATCTCTACATTAACTTTTATCCACACAACTGCCACAATTACATACCACCCTAACCCACACGATATACACTTTTATCTTTTTTCTTTATAATTAATGTGTGCTATTATATTACATCCTGAAAACAAAGTTTCTTATTCATCTAATGGATATTAAGTAGCTGTACCAAGTCAATGTGCTTGTAAAGAAAGATGATACACATATGAAAAAGAACAAATAAATAGAAATATGAGTAATTAAAAAGTCACCATTCTCAAAAATAAGTCAAACATGGGAAGTCAACTACCTATTCACTTGGTCAATCAATTTCCTGCATGCTTTCAAAATAAAGCCATATTGTATGCTATAGTTTAAAATACCACTAGGGATTTCATATGACTTGACAATGATACACGTCTTGAACTAGTTTACATGAATGCTCTCTAAATGTCCAGGTTTCTAGGAGATGGTAATAAACTCTGTGGCTTTTTAAAGCGCTATCTCAGGGTAACTTTAATTTTCACTTAATTTTCCATTAAGTATTGACTTCAAAAAACTAATCCCTGTAAGATGCTGCTCTAAGGAATATGAAAAGTTATTCGAGAGAAAAATGATGCTTTGAGGAAGGATCTAAACAGAAAAAAATATCAGATCAAATTATATTTTCATTGAAGAGCAAATGATTTCCTCACAGATAAAGAATTCCACAAACAGTTATCCATAATTATCACCTATGAACAAAGTTACATAAGGTTTATCCTTCTTTTGAAATACATGGTCCTTGCTAAGTTTTAGTTTTTTTAAGTAACTACTACAATAATTAAATGAAAAAATCACCAACCACCTATTCTCAGAACAGTCTTGTATCCATAAAGATAAAAATTCATTCACAAGAACTGCAGAGTGAAATAGACAACCACCTTTTCTTAGCGCATGCTTAACTGAACAAGCCCCATAAACACATAGGCTGCCGAGGCCAGAGCTGCTGAGGTGACTTCACACTAACATGTATAAGGGCCACTCTCAGGGACTTACTTGACTCCCCGTCTTCTCCTTTACTTGCAGATCCTGTAAAGAACACACTTCCATCCTCTGCAACCAAAAGGGCATGCGAGCCGTCATGTCCAACAGAGAAGTGCACGATCTTGGGAGATTTGGTAATCGGTAGCTCAACCCATTTTCCTGCTGAAGGACCACCTTGCTTGATTCCAAGACTCTGGTACTTGCCAGTGTAATATATCTTGTATATTAAAAAAAAAAAGAAAGAAAAGAAAAGAAATATAAGACTTTCTTTGGAATGGTACCGCAGGTTTCACAAGAAAGAAAAGTAAAAGCGTCCATATTTTATTGAAAGGCAAAAATAACGGAAACTTGACAGTATAGTATTCTATACTATACATACATACATTTGAATATACATAGTATTCAAATTTCATGACCTGAGGGGGACAGAAATTGATGCACTCAAGTTTATTTTTTATATCTATTCTGAATAGTTAAATTTTTTAAATTTTCATAATTATATTTCCATAATTATATTCGTAGGAGGAAATTCATAAAATTTGTTACTAACTTTCCAAGTTTAAAAAAAGTTCCAGGTAAGTATGTGCCTGATAATTTATATTTCCAGATTTCCCTTAGTTATCATCCTTTCCTCTTCACATTTATTAGACAAAATAAAAACCCACTTTAATCTATATAGGTTAACATATACAATGTATAAGTTAAGTAAACATGCTTCTATGTTATCTAAATTATATATTGTATTTGTTTTGGATATTAAAACATTTAGAAATTTTTGATATATCAAAATAAATATAAAAATACAAACTTAAACTAATTCAAAAATTAATGGAATCCATAATTAAATACTAGCAAAACTATAATTTTTTAAAGTTTAAAACTTTTTAGGGTCTTAAATGTCACTACTCATGCATACTATCAGTTTCAACAGGAATAAAATTTTACCATATAAAAACTAGGACAATATTTAAATATGTGAACTATGTGAATTAAATAACAATTTGTACTGCCTCAAGGAGAAAAACTTAATTTTTGAAACAAAGTAAGTAATTTACCTTTCCATTTGCTGTTTTCATTAGTGCAAACTCTCGTCCTGCACCAAGTATTGCTGACTCCTCATCAAATCCTGTGCCTTCAATAAGACAATACTATTAAATATGACTACATTTCTATCATAAGCAATTCTAATTACCACAATATACGCTATCAAATAATTTCAGTCAATTCAATCAGTATTGCTAAAATAAAAACAGTCTGGGTATGGTGGCACACTTCAGCTGAGGCTTGGGAACATGCTAGGCTACTTAGAAAGACTGTCACAAATAAACAAAACAAAACAGAGTAAATATCATCACTTGCTAAAGTTTTTGAAGATAAAATGATAGGTCCACAACTCCAAAAATAAAAGTTGTTCTAATATTGATATATTTTAAATTACTAACAAATAACACTTTATAACAAAACATTAATAATTCAATGTCACCAGCAGTCAGTGAATTAAGGTATTAAAATATTTTTTCATTAAGCATAACATAATAAAATAATAAGATGTATACATTTTACCTCATTTACTCTTCATAATTATATTACCCATTTTTTAAATGAACAAATATAAAGCTTAGGAGTTCATCCAAAACCTCTAGCTCTATGGTACTGAATTATATGAAAATATCTGGA
>PVIU01009464.1:0-76165 GCA_004026605.1 Ondatra zibethicus
CCTTGAAAGAGGGCATGGTGCCCTGTTTTTAATTTTATTTTTGTTGTGTGTATATGTGTGCATATGGAGACTCGAAGTCAACATCGGTTGCTTTCCTCATTATCTACTTTATATACTTTTTATTCAATTTATTTTATTTTTTAAAGAAAACAAACTATCTTTTTCATTTTACATACCAATCCCAGTTCCCTCTCCCTCCCCTCCTCCCATTCTCTCTACCTATCGTCCCCACCTACCATCCACTCCTCAGAGAGGGTAAGGCACATTGCTTTGAGGAAGGTTCAAGGCCCTCCCTACTATATCTAGGCTGAGCAAGGTATCCATCCAAAGAGAATGGGTACCCTAAAAGCCAGAACAAGCAGTAGGGATAAATCCTGGTGCCACTGCCAGTGGTCCATAGTCTGCCCCAGCCATACAACTGTTACCCACATTCAGAGGAACTAGTTTGGATCTATGCTGGTTCCTTACCTGTTGGGCTGGAGTTGGTGAGCTCCCATTAGCTCAGGTAAGCTGTTTCAGTGGGTGTCACCATCATGATCTTGATCTCTTTGCTCATATTCTCACTCCTCCCACTCTTCAACTGGACTTTGAGAGCTCAGCCCAATGCTCCAATATGGGTCTCTGCTTCTGTTTCCATCAGTTGCTGAATGAAGGGTCTGTGGTGACATTTAAGATAGTCATCAATCTAACTACAGGGCAAGGCCAGTTTGGGCACCCTCTCCTCTGTTGCTTAGGGTCTTAGTTGGGGTCATTCTTGTGGATTCCTGGGAATTTCTCTAGTGCCAGGTTTCTGGCAATCCTACCAAAAGGAATCTATAGATTTAATGAAATCCCCATCAAAATCCCAACACAATTCTTCACAGACCTTGAAAGAACAATAATCATCTTCATATGGAAAAACAAAAAACCCAGGATAGCCGAAACAATCCTGTACAATAAGGGAACTTCTGGAGGCATTACCATCCCTGACATCAAGCTCTATTACAGAGCTACAGTAATGAAAACTGCTTGGTATTGGCATAAAAACAGACAGGTTGACCAATGGAATCGAATCGAAGACCCAGGTATTAATGCATACACCTATGAACACCTGATTTTTGACAAAGAAGTTAAGATTATACAACGGAAAAAAGAAACCTTATATTTTTAGAGTAGCTGTCTTAGAGTTTATTTTATTGTATTTACCTTTAAACTTAGGTTTTAAATTTATTTGAACATTTTGTGCACAAGTACTATATTTGAGAAAATGTTTTTAACTGAGTGGTGAGATCACACATTCAACTAAGTTGGCTAGACAACTATCTCCTCTGGGTATGTCTGGGGGTGGTATTATCTTTATGGAGTCAGAGAATCCATCCACTTGGGTAGCACCATTCCCTGGGCTAAGATTCTGAACTATGTAAAAAGAACAAAGTGAGCTGAGGATATAACAATGTGAACAATCTCTCACTTGTTCTCACCACTGTGCCTTCCATGCTGGTTGCTACATCATTTTCAACATGATACACTTTAACTTTCCAGAAGTGTAAACCAAAATAAACTCTTTTTCCCCTCCCCAAAGGTAAATCAATGGATGAAAGACAGCCATTAAAGTAAATTATGTTGGTGCAGGTAGGCATCTATACCCATGAAAATGAACCTTAAACACAACATCCCACACTGTTCTGAAAGTAACTCAAAATAGATCATGAATATAATCATGAAACAGGAAAAATATTCAGGATAAAGACCTGAGCAAATTGCTCTAAGAACTGACAGCAAAATTACATACATAAGTTAAGTACTCATAAACTGCCCATCACAAAATTTTAAGAAATTGATCTCTAAATCTCATTGTTAAAAGGAAGGAAAACAAGCTACAGATAAAGAGAAGCCATTTTCAAATCATAAATCATTTCAAGAAAGTATCAGTATCTACAATATTTTCAACTAGAAAAATGAATCCATATAATTCTAAAATGTGCAAATGTCACGGACTGACATTTCATCGAAGAAGATAAATCACAAAAAAATACTTGAAAATATTTCAAATATCATTAGTCAGTGGAAATATAAATTAAAACCACTATGAGATGTATGCCTATCAGAATAGTTGGAATAGAAAGTAGAGATAACTCCAGCTGCTTTTAGGAATGCAAAAAAAATCTGGACCCTCCTAAAATGGAAAAGAGAATGCAAATGCACTTAACACCTCTGTCAAACAAGCAGTTTCTTACAGAACTAACCATGCAACTGCCATATAACGATTCACAGTATTTGGGAGCATTTGTCTCATAGAAAGAAGTTATGTTCATGCAAAAAGCTAACCATCAATATAACAGCTCTATTTATAACAAAGTAAAGAATAGAAGCAATCCAGATGTTCTTTAATAGGCACCATATGGAATAGTACCCAGCAATAAAAAAAAACAAATTCTGGATGTATATAATGACTTGGATACATATCCATAAGTTTAGACATAGTGAAATAAGTCAGCCATGAAAGTAGTATATCCTTTGCTTCCATTTATATAACACTATTAAAATGACAGAATTATAATAATAAAGAATAGTCTGTGGTTGGCAGGTGTTAAGAGTGAGAGAAGCGTCCCTGGGAACCTTCAGGCCACTCCAGCCAGGGAAGCAATTAGCCTAAATGCAGATCTTCATCTCTCCTTTCCTTCCTTCAAATTCAATCCCTCAGTCTCCTTCCCAGCTCCGTAGCCAACCACCTGCCATGCTTCCTTTGCTCTAGGACCCCTCCTTCAGTGGATACAGATCTGCTCCAAACTTCCTCCCCTCCAGTGGATACAGATCTGCTCCAAATTTCCTCCCCTCTCATCCTGTAATTCCAGCCACCAACTCCAGCACCATTCCATGGTAACTGGATAGCCAAGCTTGCCAGAGAGTCAAGTGGGCTCATAAATCAAGCAGGTGCAAGCTTCAGATTTTCCCTCTCACTCCTCTTCTCCATATCCAGTGTCCCAGGCCCATCCCCAGCTTTGTAGCAGACCACCTGCTGTGGCCTCTCTTTATTCTCTGCTCCCATTCTGGGTGGAGGTTTGGGGGAGATTAAGCAGATTCTGGTGGTAAACTCCACTTTCCTACTTCCTATGAACAACCTCAGCCCTCCTTCCCAGACCATACCCAGTCCTAAGTTACAACCACCACTATCTAGAAACACATTTTCCCTGGAACCCCCAGTGGCCACATCTATAAGGATTTCAGAACTCCCTACTAGGCAACACACATTCCTTTGAGCCAGAAAGGGCAACAGAAACTAAGGAACAAAACACCCGCCCAACACAGACAAAACCAGATATCAGCACCTAGAATTATAAACTCCACAAACCTATATGAATAGACATCAGATAAAAATATAATCAATAACAGCCAAGACAATATGTCTCCAATATTTCCCAACAACCCGACCACAGTAGATCCTGAATATTGCAACATAAGTGAAGCACAGGACAAAGATCTTAAATAGCCTTTATAAATATGATAGAGGTCCTTAAAGAGAAAATGAATCTATAAAAATACAAACAGTGGAAGGAAATGAATTAAACAATTAAAGGCCTTAAAGTTGAAACAGAGTCAACGAAAATCCAAAATGATGGAAATAAGAAATTTAGGAACTCGAAGACGAACCTCAGAGATAAGCCTTACTAATGGAATGCAAGAGATGGGAAATCTCAGGCATTGAAGACACAATAGAAATGGCTACCAAAAAAAAAAGAAGAAGAAGAAGAAGACAAAGGAAGAAATAAATACCTTGGTCAAAGAAACTGCTAAATCTTAAAAAAAAAAAATCCAGAAAAATCTGAAATCTGAAACAACATGAAAAGACCAAACTTAAAAACAATAGGAAGAGGATGGAAGGGAAACTGTAGAAATGATTAAATATACGATAGAATAATGTTTTGAAAAAGAGTAATAGGTACAGAGGACGAATTCCAGCTCAAAGGCCAAGAAAATAACAGAAGAAAACTTTCCTAACCTAAAAGACATGCCTATAAAGGTACAGGAATCCAAGACGCATACAGAGAGCCAAATACATTGAACAAGAAAACAAATTCCCCTTGGCACATAATAATCAAAACACAAGGGCATCCATGTTCATAAAACAAACACTACTGCAGCTTAAATCACATATTCACTCTCATACACTGATAGGGGGAGACTTCCATACCTGACTTTCACCAATAGATAAGTCATCAAAACAAGAACTAAACAGAGAAATTGTCAACATAATAATGTAATAGTTTATAGCAAGCTCATAGCCAACATCAACTTAAATGCAGAGAAACTCAAAGCAATTTCACTAAACTCAGGAACAAGAAAGATTATTGGCTCTCTATATACCTATTCAGTATAGTACTTCAAGTCTTAGCTAGAGCAAAACAAACAGACAAAAAACAGCTGCACGAGATCAAAGGGATACAAATTGGAAAGGAAAAAGACAAAGCTTTTTTTTAATTTTCAAATGTTATGATATTATATGTAAGTGACCCTAAATAATTCAACCAGGAAACTCCAAAAGCTGATAAAAAAAACTTTCACTAAAGTAGCTGGATACAAAATTACCTCACAAAAATAGGTAGCCCTCCTATATACAAATGACAAATGGACTGAGAAAGAAACCAGGGAAACACACCTTTCACAATAGCCTCAAATAATATAAAATACCCTGTGGTAACTCTTACCAAGTAAGTGAAAGAATTCCATGATAAAAACTTCAAGTCTTTGAAAAAAGAAATAAAAAAAGATATCGGAAGATGGGAAGGTATTCCATGTTCAAGAACTTGTATGGCCATTCTATTGAAAACAATGTACAGATTCGATTGAATCCCCATCAAAATTCTAACAGAGTTCTTTGTAGATCTTGCAAGGACAACTTGCAGCTTCATATGGAAAAACAAAGAACCCAGGATTGCTAAAATAATCCTGAACAATAAAAGAACTGCTGGGTTTCAAGTCCTAATTTCAAGTCCTACTACAGAGCTACAGTAATAAAAAATCAAGTGTTGTTGACATAAGCATATAAACAGTCACATTGATGAATGGAATTGAATTGAAAACCCAGACATAAATCTACACATATAAAGAGACATGATTTTTGATAAAGAAGCCTAAATACCTTCTGGAAAACGACAGCATATTCAACAAATGGTGCTGGTCAGAGTGGATGATGCATATATAAGAATCCAAATGGATACTTACTTATCATCCCCCACAGACAAAACTTTTCTCCAAATGAATCAAAGTCCTCAACAAAATCCAAGTACACTGAATCTGATAGAAGTAAAAATGGGAAACGACCTTGGTCTCATTGACAATGTACATGAATTTCTGATAGAACATTGTTACCACAGGCACTAAGACAGACAATCAAAAATGGGAGTTCATGAAACTGAGAAGTTTCTGTATGGCAAAGGACACTGTAATTCAGAAAAAAAGCAGAAGGATACAGAATGGGAAAACATTTTTACCAACTCCATATCTGATAGAGGATTAATATTCAAAATATATAAAGAACTCAAAAAACTAGATACCAAGAAAACAAATAAATTAATTAAAAATGAAGTACAGATCTAAACAAAGAATTCTCAAAAGAGGAAGCTCAAAAGGCTGAGAAACACTTAAGGGTTCAACATCCTTGGTCATGAGGGAAATAGAAATCAAAGCTATGTGATTTCATATTACACCTGTCAGAATGGCTAGTATCAATACACAAGTGACAGCTTTTGCTGGCAAGGATGTGGAGCAAGAAGTGAATACTATTTCATTGTTGGTGGGAGTGCAAACTTGTATATCATTATGGAAATTAATATGTTGATTTTTCTGATAATTGGGAATCAATCTAGCTCAAGGCCTCATTATACCACTCTTGGGCAAATACCCAAAGGGTGTGTCATACTACCACACAGACACTTGTTCAACCATATTCATTGTTGTTCCATTTGTAATAGCCAGAAATTGGAAACAAACATCTCTCAAAAGATGAATGGATAAAATAATGTGGTACATTTATGCAATGGAATATTACTCAGCTATTTAAAATTGAAATCATGAAATTTGCATATCAATGGATGGAACTAGAAATAACCATCCTGGAGTAGGAGCCAATTTGTTGTAGGAATCTACTTGTTTGTTTTCCCGGCCACCCAGACTCCCTAAATAATCACACAGAACTGCTTGGCCAATCACTTAAGTGTTTTACTAGCTAGCTCTTACATCTAGTATTAACCCATGTCGAGTATTTTATATTTTACCATGAGACTCATGACTTACCTGCAAGGTTCCAATGTGTCTGTCTCCAGCAGGGTTGCATGGCTTCTCTCTAACTCTGCCTTCTTTCTCTCAGCATTCAGTTTAGTTTTCCCAGCCTAGCTCTATTCTTTTGCCCCCTTACAGGCCAAGACAATTTCTTTATTAACCAATGGTATTCACAGCATACAGAGGGGAATCCCACATCACCTCCCCTTTTCTGTTTAAATAAAAAGGAAGGTTTTAAGTTTTACATAGTAAAATTACATATAACAAAACAGGTATCAAACAAGAATTACAGTTACAATATTTATATTTATTTTATCTTTTATCATAACTAAGGAAAACTATAACTATCTATCTATTCTTCAACTCCATCAAAGACTCCAGAAGGATATAATATTACCTAAGTAAACAGGAAGTACATTGTAAGAAACTTCCAAAACTCTAGTATTGACAGAGACATCTCGCTACCTAGACAGTCACCCGAAGTTCTTCTGTACTGTTGAGGGATCCATCTTTAGCCTACAGATATGTAGCATCTGGCAGACTTTCCCATGAAGCAGGAAATTTCAAACACAGATCCACCTATATTGTCAGTTTGTCAGTCACAATTTTCTGAGTCCTGCAGAATATCTGGCAGACTCTTTCATAAAGCAGGAACCCTGAAGGACCATCCCATCTTTGGACAAGTTCAACATCATTTCTCTGTGGGTCCTGCATGTTCAGTTCACACAGTATAGGATTAAGCAGTCTAGGCAAGAGCAGTTTCTTGCCCAAATGGCTAGGAAACTCCATAAGGAGCCTCTTCAATGCCCATCTTCCTCTTGAAGTAATTGGTGCTGCCAGGAGCAGATGTGTCTCATGTCATTAAAAGTCCTAAGTTTTTAAACATTTTAAATGTCATATTGTGAAGATCTCTAAAATATTTGAAGAATAACTATCTAACTGAAATATATATCTATATATCTAGAAAACCTACATGACTACAAACTTGACTATTATAGATGATTATCTATTAACCTATATTTCTTAATTACATTTTAAATGAGCTGCACAAACACAATACCTTAATCAATAGTAGAAATATACATATAACAAAATTGACCTTAAATATGTATCAATAAACCAAGATCCATATCAATGAAAATCTCCATAGCATATCCCCCTTTAAATGTTAAGAAACATTTACAAACAATATTTGGGAATATGGGTGTGTTTCTCTCCAAACTGCTTCCTGCTATTTATTGGTCAAAGTTATTTTTTGAGGGGTGTTCAAGGTGACCTTTCAGGATATCTTGGTCCATCAAACCACATTAGTCTGGAAGGATTCCACAGGTTCTCATCCTCTGGAGAAACAAAAGCAGAACTTCTTTTCCAAAGCACTTAGACTCAAATTCTGAAGTCAAGATACTTTTATGTTGGTTACGTAGTTCCTTCACAACAAAAAATTTAAGTAAAACACAATAATATGCATAATCCAGACTCTTTCTGTATATTCCAACTTTATATGGCTTATTTGTTTTTACTTTATTACTTTTTAATATTTATTTATTTTATTATCTTTACTCCTTTAATCTATGACTTCTGTACTTTTTATATTAAATTTACTGTCTCTTTACTCTTTTTATTCACTCTCTCAAGCCTACATACATTTTTAAACACACTGTGTCTCATTCAGAGGTCTTTTATGTCTGAATCTGTCCTTATTGCATATCTGTAATCCTTTTCTGACCTTAAAAACATAAGCAGCAGGGTTGCTAGGGCAAACAAGGCCCTGCCTGCTTGCTCTGCCCAGTCCAGCATGAAGGAGCTGTTCACTGCCTCTGAGAGCCATGTACATTGCCCCATTTTTAGGCACAGCGAGTCTATGTTGTCATTAAGCAAGTTATAGCACTTTTCTCACAAACCTCATTTAAATGCTTCATAGCCAGATCTCCTGAGAGAGTCAGAGTTCGTGCTGGCAGCATGATCCATGAAGCTGCTGTTTTAAAACCGCTCAGCTTTTTCTCTGCTACTGCTGAATCAGGAAAATCTCTCTTAAAGCAGACGTGGCATTAAGCCGTGCTTAACTCTGTGTTTTTTGTTTTTGTTTTTATCACTAAAATTTCTTTTCAAACTCTCTTAGGTTTTAAGTGGATTTTAGTTGGCCACATTGGTGCCAATTTGTAGTAGGAGCCAATTTGCTGTAGAAAGTCGCCTGTTTGTTTCCCATCCAGCCAGACTCCCAAAATAATCACACAGAAACTATATTATTTAAGTCACTGCTTGGCCAATTACTTAAGTGTATTGTTAGCTAGCTCTTACATCTAGCACTAACCCATTTTCAGTATTTTATATTTTACCATGAGGCTTGTGGCCTACCTGCAAGATTCCAGTGTATCTGTCTCTGGCAGGGCTCCATGGCTTCTCTAACTTCTAACTTCTAACTTTGCCTTCTTTCTCCTAGCATTCAGTTTAGTTTTCCCAGCCTAGCTCTATTCTTTTGCCCTATCACAAGCCAAGACAGTTTCTTTATTAACCAATGGCATTCACAGCATACAGAGAGGAATCCCACATCACCATCTTGTATGAAGTATTACAGACTCAATAAGACAAATATGGTATGATTCACTTATATGTGGATATTAGTTGTTAAATGAATGAAAAACAAGCTACCATCTGCAGAAACACAGATTTGACATAGAGTAAGGGACTAAATGGGTGTAGATCGAGCTCTCTAGGAAATAAAAATAAATATAGATGCGTAGGGAGGGGACTGGAGTGGGAGAATCAAGGTTGGAGTGGATTGGGGAGGGAGAAGTGGAGTAGAATACAGGAGAGAGAGCTAAAATGAAGGGACGTTTAAGGGGCGGTATGAAAACCTAATATGGTAAAAGCTTTGTAAAAGGTATCCATATATGAGGATCACGTAAATAAATTTGCCACATAATGGGGGAGACAGAGCCCCAACTGGACATCTCTTGTCACTAAATGTAGCTTCCAGTAGTGGGATTGGGTAACATTTAATTGAGTTGTTGGCTAAAGGAGCCCCATGGGAACTACAAAACAATGCAGACTGTTGCCAAGGCTAGAGGTTGCTCTCCATGAACTGATGTTAAGGCCTCATTGCTGAAGACAACACATGCATAACTCATTGAAACATGGATTAGCTGGTGGCTACATTGAGTCCTCACCCCTATGTGCTGTGTCCTTGGTACAGAAAGGTACTCTGTAAGCTACCAAAGGGGAAACAATCACTAACCCAGCCACAAACCCTTTAATCTATACAGATTTCCTGCATGCAAAACATGCTAGGTCAATGGTGGCACAAAACTTTTGGGCATAAACAAACACTATCTGATTTGACTTAAGCCCCACTCCCTGTAGTGGAACCCATACCCAACCTTGCTTGGGTGACCAAAAGTCTGAGACTACATAGCCTAAGGACCAAATATACTCTTCTTTAAAGTAATAATAAAATAACTCCTAATAGCATTTTTCTATACTTATAGATCAGTATCTTTTTCAGCCATTATCGGAGACACTTTCTCCTGCAGCAGATGCAAACAAGTACAGAGACCCAGACCTTCTGTAGAGTTAGACCACCTAACACTCTGCCATAAATGGGGTATCTCCATCAAATACCTCCCATCAGGGCTCAGTGAACCCTGAGGAACAGAAGGTAGAAAGAGTGTAAGAGCCAGAGCGGATGAAGGACACCAAGAAAACCTTGTTAGGCCCTCTAAATCAACATGATCAAAGATCATCTAAACTCACAGAGACTGAGGCAGTATTTGCCAGATGGAGTCATAGAGCTGAAAAGAGAAGTGGACACATGCCCCATCCCTAACCCTGAAGTTATCTCCTATTGATAGCTACTTCAAACTAAAATTTACTTTCCTAAAAGTAGTCTCACTGGAGAAACAAACTACTCTTAAAGGGTGTGTTGCATTCTCAACAGAATATGGTCAACAGAAAACATACTCAACAACATCATTGGAGGCATCTTGTCTCATAACGTCATGTCAGGGATTGTATTTTTTATAATTTTATCTTTTTTCTAAATTTCCTTTTTCTTTAAAACACACACATACACACGTATGTATGCATGCATGTATCTATCTATCTATACATACATACATACATACATACATACATACATACATACGTATTTTACTCCTTTTTTATGCTACAGGACCTCTGTGTATATATTATAGCTTAACGTTTTGTGTGTGTGTGTGTGTGTGTGTGTGTGTGAACAAGTTGGTTTCTACATCAATATCTG
The DNA here is from genome assembly GCA_004026605.1 of Ondatra zibethicus. Taxonomy (NCBI): domain Eukaryota; kingdom Metazoa; phylum Chordata; class Mammalia; order Rodentia; family Cricetidae; genus Ondatra; species Ondatra zibethicus. The sequence goes on from PVIU01009464.1 coordinate 10,517, forward strand.
TTTCTTGTGAGTTTACAAGGGCTCTTCTATATCTGTTTCTTGTGCATTTTCTTGGTCTCTTTCTCTTTTTATTTGTTTTGTCCTATTCCAATGTATTGTTTTTTGTTTTATCTTATTGTAGTTTTTACTATTATCCCTTAGAAGCCTGAAGATAGAAATGGAGAGATAGAAATGGTGGATCTGGATGGAAGGGGAGTTGGGGAGGAACTCGAAGGAGTCAAGGAAGGGATACTGTAGTCAGGATACATTGTGTTAGAAAAAAAGCTATTTTCAATAAAAGGAAAACCAAAGGAGAGGAGAGGATAGTGAGATGACTCAATGGGTTAAAGGTGTTTGCACCAAGCCCAATGTCCTGAGTTTGATCCCTGGGACCTACAACAGGAAAGAAGAGTACTGACTCCTGCAAGTTGTCCTCTAAAGTCTACATGTACATCATGGAACAGATCACCTCTACCTGTTGGGGATATTATTTTAAGCTGTGTTTCTTTGGTTTATGTTGCATTTGTTTAACTCTGTGAAGCTGTGATACTTTGCCTGTCTAGAATACCTGATGGTCTAATAAAGATCTGAATGGCCAATAAGAAGGCAGGAGAAAGGATGGGTGGGGCTAGCAGGCAGAGAGAATATATAATAGGGGAAAACTGGGAAAAAGGGGTTTGGAGAAGTAACCCAAGAAGGAGGTGGACATCAGGGGCCAGCCATCCAGCTACACAGCAATCCACGGAATAAGAGTATGATTTGCAGAAGTAAGAGAAACAGGAAAAGCCAAAAAGCCAAAAGGTAGATGGGATAATATGAATTTTTTTAAAAAAAGGGTGCAAGAAACCAGCTAGGGCTGAACGTTGATAACTAAGAATAATATTACACATGTGATTCATTTGGGAGCTGAGTGGCAGCCCTCCCCAAGAGTCCAAAGAGCTTAGCATCATACTACTACATCTACCTACCCAAATATATAAACAAATAAAATTTAAACTAAAGAAAATTAGGTATGAAGATTAACATAAATATGACTGCCTGAGGGCAACAGGAAGGAGCCACATGGAAATGGAACCTGTTTGGAGTCAATGTTAGTATCTTGATTTGGGGACTGTTCTGTGATTTTAAAAGCTGCAAGTCCATAGCAAAGTTTCCAACAGTCTGTCTTTTTATTATAGGTATTACACTTTTGTACCAATTTACTCTCATCTCAGAATTTTAATAAAACAGTGTTTTGTATTAGTAATATTTTGTTCTCTGACAGGATTAAGTTTTCCTATTCTTTGAGATATTTTAGAGACTTCTCAAGCTTTTCTATATAAACAATTACAAATCTGCAAATAGAAACAATCCTGTATCTTGTTTTCCAATTTTTATGCCTTACATATTTTTTCATGCCTTACTCCAAAGTCTAGCCTCTTCATGAGAATATTGCAAAGTAGTTCTGAATAAGAGCATATCTTTGCCTTAGTTCCAGTATTAGTGGCAATGTGTATGATATTTTATCAATAAACAAGATGTGTGACATTTTACTCTTTTGGCTCCCAAATAAATTATACATAGAGGCTTATTCTTAGTTCTGCATGCCAGTCTTAGATTGACTTGTTTCTTGCCAGCTTTTCTTAAATTATCCTGACTACCTTTTGCCTCTGGGCTTTTATCTTTATTTCTGTATACCTTTCTTTACTTCTTTCTCCATGACTTGCTGGGTAGCTGGCTTCTGATTTGCTCCTCGTTCCTAGTTTCTCCTATTTATTCTCTCTGCCTGCCAGCCATGTCTGTCCTTGCTCCTGCCTCACTGTTGCCCTTCAGCTCTTTATTAGGATCATCAGGTGTTCTAGACAGGCAAAGAATCACAGCTTCACAGAATTAAACAAATGCAGCATAAACAAAAGCAATACACCTTAAAATAATAGTCCCAAAAGCTAGCAATGGAGTCATTAGAGATAGGTCTTATTAACTGAAAATAGTTCCCCTCTCTTTATAATTATAATTAGTCTTGGCATTAGTGATATGTCAGCCTCATAAAACTAGGTAAATGTATGCCTTCTTACATTGTGTGGAAGCGAATAAAGACCATTCTTTAATGTTTTCATATGATTTACAATGAAACCACTGGGGCATGGAATTTCTCTAAAGAAAGATTTTTGATAATTCAATTATTTAAAATAAAAGACACAGAAGAAGGAGGAGGAGTTGGGAAGAGGAAAAGAACCAGTGGGAGGGGGAGGTGGACAAGAGAGGAGAAGGAAATAAGTATGATGACAATAAATTATATATGTATAAAATGCCATGACAAAGCCTGCTATTATGTATAATTAACAAGCTCAAGCAAACTCTAAAACACATTAAAGCGTATTTAATTATTATCATTTAAATTAAAATATAATTGCATATCCCTTCCTTTCCCTTTCCTTCTTTCAACTCTTCCCATCCCCCTCCTTCCTTGCTTACTCTCAAATTCATGATCTCTTTTCCTGTTTTGGTTTTTAAAATTTTCATATATACAGGCTTTGCCTGTATGTATGTATATGTGCCACATGTGTGCCAGTTACCAGCAAAAGGCAGAAGGCAGCTTTGGATCCCCTGTAACAGGAGTTATGAATGGTTGTGAGCCATGATCAGGGTGTTGAGAAGCAAACTTGGGCCCTCTGCAAAAGCAACAAGTGCTCTGAACCACAGAGCCATTTCTCCAGCAGGCTCTTTTTCTTGTTATTGTTACATGTATGTATAACTGCATAAATATATAAGTACAACCTGCTGAGTCTGCTTAATTTTACCTGTATGTATGTGATTTCAGTCTGACCACCTGTCATTGGACAACCAATCAGGGGGCACTTCCCCCAGGAAGACTCTTCCTCCTACTTTGGGCATTCTTTGTTTGCTGTAGCTCTTTATGTAGAGGAAGGGTTCTGTTTGTTTGTTTCTTTGTTTGTTTGTTTTTACTTTAATCACTGACCAGCTACTATCTGTAAAGATTTCCTTTTTGACTAGGCATTTCATGTGAGTAGAATTATACATATGAACCTTGGGTCTTTTTTTCTTTTTTTATTTAAATAACATTTTTCATTTATTTTACATACTAACCAGTTTCCCCTTCCTCCTTCCCTCCTGTCCACTCCCCTTTCCCATCTACCCCCTCTCTATCCACTCCTCCTCCATCTCTATTCCTAAAGGGGCTGGCCTCCCATGGACTTGCAAAGCATGGCACATCAAGTTGAGGTGGGATCAAGCTCCTCCCCTTACATCAAGGCAGGGCCAGGTAATCCAGCCTGGGGAACAGTTTACCTAAAGCCAGCTAAGCGCCTGGAGAGGTCCTACTCTCAGTGTTTGTCTCACACCTGCTGAGGTCCTAGGTCAGTCCCATTCAAGCTCCCTGACTGTTAGCGTCAGGTGTCAAGGAGCTCCCTTGAGCTCTGTGGGTTCCCTCATCATGACCCCCTGGCTGGTAAAATCTCTGTTTTTAACATAATGTTGTTAAGGATATTCACAATCGAGCACATATCAATAGGTCACTGCAGGAAGTATTCCAATGTACAGATAAACTACATTCACTTAGTTTATTCACCTGTTGACAGGCACTTTGGATGTTGCCGCTTTGGTATTATTGCGAATAATATGGTTACAAAAGTCGTATACATCTTTAGACATGCTTTTATTTCTCCTCAGGAGCTTCCTATTAATAAAATAGTTCAGTCACATGAGGTTAACTTAGCAGAAACTGCAAGGCCATTTGCCACGCAGGTGCATCATTTTGTGTCTTCATCAGCAATGCATGTGAGACTAATTTTCCACATTTTTACCCATGATTTGTATAGTCTGTTTTTTTAATACATTTCAAAACGTGTGCATTGGTATTGCATCATGATGCTAATTTGCATTTCCATAATGAGTAACTATATTGAGTATCTTTTTCTGTGTATTTGCCAGTTGTTTATTTTCTTTAGTAAAAAAAAATCTATTTAAATCTTTGTACAAATTTTTGTTATTTATATTCTTAATGTTATTATTACAGTCGTTCATATAGTCTAGATTAAACTGTTTTAGTAGATACATGATTAACAAATACTGTCCTCCAGGTCATATTTGTTTTTGAATTTTATTAATGATGTTCAAATGTCTTTTATGTTGATAAAATATAACTTACAATTTCTTTCAATTATGGATTATGCTTTGGTGTTCTAGCTAAGAAAACTTTCTGAATCAAATAACAAAGATTTGTGTGATTTTTTACCTCTTAAATTTGGGACTAATGTGCACTTTGAAGTTAATACTCATGTATAAATCTGGGTGCGGTGGGTCAAACCTAAAACTACAATACTCAAGAGGCTGAGGCAGGAGAATTGATGTAAGTTCAAGTCCAAAACTGCCTTCATAATAAATTCCAGTCTAGCTTGGGAACAAAACCCTGCCTCCAAAACTGTGTATGATTTAAAGTAAGTGTAAAGAGGTGGTTATTTAAAGAAATATTTGTTGAATTTTGTTTTGTTTGCATTTGAGTATATAATTTTCCCCAAATCAGTTTTTGAAATGCTTATCATTTTCCTTAACAAATTGTCTTAGAATCTTTGTTGAAACAGTAAATGTAAATTGTTTTCTGAATATTCAACTTGTTTACGCTGAGTTGCATGCCTTTCTTTATTCCAGTAACATACATTTGGTGACTGTGGCTAAACAGTATATTTTGATATTACATCAAATAATTCTTCCAATTTTGTTCTTTTGCAAAATCTCATTGGATATTCTAGGTCCTTTTATTTTCTTATAAACTTTTTCTGTGTATTGGACAATTTCTACCAAAAGCCTCTTGAAAATTTAATAGAAATTGGTTTTAATATTTTTTAATGATGTGGGGGGAGAGATGTGCATGTGTTAGTGCATGTGCCACAAGAGGCCAGAAAAGGATGATAGAACATTGAGGCATATTTAATTATTATTGTTTATATTAAAATATAATGACTTAATTCCCTCCTTGCCATGTCCTCCTTCCAGCTCTTCCCATGCTCCTCCTTCCTTGCTTTCTCTCAAATTATATCCCCTGGAAATGGAGCTCTAGGTGGTTGTGACCTGTCTGACGTGGGTACTAGGAATGGAACATGGGTCCTATGAAAGAGCAACATGCTTTGTTAAACAATTAGTTGTCGCTCCAACTATCTTTCATAAAAATTGTATTAAATCCAATGTTCCCAAAATTTCAAAAAAAACTGGTAGGTAGCCATTGTACATGATACTGGATTTTATAGGGACATTTTCATACAAGTATACAATGTATCTTGACAGTGTTCTTCCCCATACCCCATCTCTCCCCGTTTCCCCTCCCTCCAGCACTTTCATACAAACACACAGGATTTATGTATCTATATAAAATCTAGGATTCACAGATGAGAAAAATCATGTGGTATTTATCTTAATTTCTTAATATCACCATCCCTGGTTGCCTCAAATTTAACTTCATTCTTTATGACTGAACAACATTTCTCTGTGCTTTTACATTGTACTTTATTTATCCACTCCTTTTGGACAGGCAGATGGGCTGGTTCTGTAATTTGGCAGCTGTGAATCTTGTTGCAGCAAAGCTTGACTCACAAGTGCCTCTGATATTCCGTGACTTGGAGGCTTGTGATAAACACACAGGAGTGGTGGGACTGAGTCATGTGTTACAGATAGTTTAGTTTGATCTTTCTTTCTTTCTTTCTTTCTTTCTTTCTTTCTTTCTTTCTTTCTTTCTTTCCTTCCTTCCTTCCTTCCTTCCTTTCTTTCTTTCTTTCTTTCTTTCTTTCTTTCCTTCTCTCTCTCTCTCTCTCTCTCTCTGTCTCTCTCTCATTCTTTCATTATCCCTCCTTCCCCCTCTCTCTTTTTCTTTCTTTCTAGAACCCCCATACTAATTTCCATAGTGACCCTGTTATATTACATTCCCACATAGGGGGTGCCTTTTCTTTACATTTTGCTGTTGTGGTGTTGGTTTTTTTGAGACAGGGTTTCTCTGTGTAACCCTAGCAGTCCTGGAACTCACCATGTCAACCAAGCTGGCCTTGAACTCACAGAGATCCACTTGCCTCTGCCTCCCAAATGCTGGGATTAAAGGTGTGCATCACTACACCTGAGTCTTTCTTTACATCTTTACCATTATTTATTGTTATTTGTTGTTTTTTGTTTTTTCGCTAAGATTTTTCTCCTCTGATTAGGAATTTTCATTCCATTCAGAGTATCTGAATTGTCATGTTCTCATAACAAGAATCAAGAAAAGTATTTTAGTGATTCTGAAGGGGTGGATAAAAATAAGCAAAAACATGGGACAATAAAAGAAAGGATAATATGCATATGCTTTGAATTCTCAAAAAAAAATGGAAAACCTTGTTGAAGTCGTAATGGTCAAGAGTATTTTACAGTTAGTGACGTATCTCAACGTAAAGATCCAGGGACACTCAGAGAATATCAGCAAGTTAAATGCCAAATGAACACCACACAACCCTAAGACTATTGAGTTTGCAAAATCTCAAACCCTAATAGGAAATCTTGTGTGAGCATGTGGAGGAGGAAGGCAAGGGCATAAGGTGGTAAAGACTTAAGGTGGACTTGTTAGAAAACAAGAGTGAAGTGAAAAATTTAAATCTTCACAGAAATTGTACCAACATTGACTTTTGCATCCAATGGAAAATTATTCCACAGATGCAGAGGATGGTAGTCAGGAACACCTTAGGTTGGTATTTCGAGGTTTCAGGTGGACTTCCATATAAACAAAGAGAGAACCCTCTATTACTGAAGAAGCTAAAATTCCAGGTGAAGTACTACGAATAAGGAAATTTTCAATTTTCTGGATCACTGTTTGAGGCCCTGAGTTTGATCCTCATCATCATAAAAATCATTTCCATTTTCCTCTTGTTTCATCTGGTGTTCAATTTTCATTCAAACAGGCAGCATTGTATTAAATTCTGATAATCCGCCAAGAACTGCTAAGCTGGCATTCCGTATTAGTCTGTTCAGGCTACCATAACAATAGCATAGTTCTCAGGTTGGACATTTCAACATCAAGATACTGGCATATGTGGTGGGGCTCTTTCCCTAGCTTATGGACAGCTGTCTTCTGTGTGTCTGTCCTTCCCTGGTTGTCAGGGAATGAGATCTCTTGTTCCTCTTCTTATAAGGACACTAATCCTATTAGATCAGGGCCTGTCCACATGCCCTCATTCAACCTTGATTGCTGCCAAGAAGACGCTATCTTCAGATACAGTTATAGGGAGGGTTAGAGACTCAATCATATGAACTTCAGAGGGACAGGCTTTCAGCCCATAGTAAATTTCAAGGTAAATATGGTAAAAGAATCACTGCTAAATGTACAAAATTGTATGCACCAGACAGAAAAGTACAAGTTGGCTTTCCTAGAAAGCGATACACTGTGTTAATTTTTACTTTAAAATTTTATCACACAATTGGGAAGAGAGAGAACTTGAGTTGCACTTCGAAGTTTTCATTTGGTTCTTATAGGTCATAGTTTATGCATACACTGCAGAGCCTGAAGTCAATATTCATTCAATACACATCTGAAATTAGTCATAGAGTGATGGGGAAGCTTTGTTAACCAATTATCTTTAAGAGGTGGGACCAAGTTAGGGTGTGGCTTTCTGGGACCCAGAATGTTCTACAGGGATGAGCCCCCAACAGATGATCCAATCCCATGTAGTTATCTCTAACATACAAACAAGCAACAGTAAATGGACTTGGGAGATTGTATTTATATATACACATGTGCATGTGCACACACATAATTATATATATAATTAAAGAAGAATGGGTCATGAATTTAAGAGGGAGGGGGAGCAGGAGAAGACATGGAGGAGTTGGAGAGGGTAGAGGACAGGGTGGAAATTATGTAAAAACAGTACTCACATATGAAATTCTCAAAATCAAATATGTGGTTTGTATTTCTAGGTCTGAGTTAGCTCCCTCAGTAGATTTTTCTAGTTCCATATATTTTTCTGCAGGTTTCATGATTTCATTTTTCTTTACAGCTGAATAGTATTCCATTATGTATATGTATCGCATTTTTATTATCCATTCATCAGCTGAAGGACATTTGAGTAGTTTCCGTTTCTTAGCTACTGTGAATAGAGTGACAATGACTGCGACTGAGAAGCTATCTATCTACAGAATTGAATGTTGACTCCTTTGAGGTGTTGCAGAGGGAATAGAGGGGGGAATATAATCAAAGGCTCAAAAATAATAAAAATATTATATTATTAAAAATAAATAAATGTTAAAAAAGAAAGAATCCTGCCCTCAAGGATTTCCACTTCCCTTAGGAAATCTATAAGAAAACTAAAGTTTGGAGAGCTTGACAATACTCTAGGATTTCACATAAGGAAAGTTGATTGGACAAATGCAGTCAAGTGCCCAAAGTCTAAGCTTTTATGTATAATACTGAGCCTTTATTCATCACCTTCTCTTTCTGTTTTTAAATATAATTCTTTATTGATTTGGGGGGTAAATGTCACATCATATACTCCAGTCCCATTTACCTCCATGTTCCTCCATATCCACCCACCACCGCTTCAGCATCCCCCCAAGGAGCCCCCTAAAATTAATTTAAAACAAAACAAACAACAGCAACAACAAAATACCCACCTCACTCCTATGTCTTTTCGACACCTCTTCATTCATCCTAGTGACATTGGGAGCTGTGGTATGTCATACAGCACACCCCCCCTCAAGTCGGTCCCCCCCAAAAATGTTTATTGCAATGAAGTCATTGGTCTGGTTCAAGGCTTCTTCCACACCATCATCACTGGACATCATCAAAATTCCCCTCGGATACCCTGCTGTTTCCCTGAGTCATGGGGCTCCTGTGCTTATCATTCCTCAGGACCAGTCCCTTTAGGAACTTCAACATGTCATAGATGGGGGTAGACGTAATGGTGGGCCAACCCAAGGCCCAGGATATGGATCTGCATGGTAACTGAGGGGTTTGCTCTCTCACACCTGTGGTGAGGGCGGGGCCATCTCTTACAAGTGAAGGGAGGGGGAGACTCTCCCATGGTGGGCAGGGCTAACTCTCCTGCTGCAGTGTCCAGTTAGGGAGGGATAGGGTCAGCCATCCCAGGGCCAGTGAGGACATCATCACAGAACCCAGCTGCAGCAGGAACACAGGTCCAGACTTCACCATGACCCTAGTGGCAGCACAAGCCACCCAGATCAGTATGACCCTAGCAACAGCAAAGCCCTTGGTTGTGTCTCTATTTCAAAAAATTATGCCTTACGTTCCTCAAGCAGAAACTTGGAAATCATCCTTGATAATATCATATTCCATCCATGGAAGAAATTTCCTTCAAAATGAGAGGTGACAGTCTTCTACTTGATTCTATTCATTGGTGTTTTCTTGCCCAAAAATAAAAATAAACTTCATGTTCCTTGCTATAGTGCTGAAAGCGCTTGGTAATCTGGCATAGGCCTTTCCAGTCCATATCATCCATCGTCTGCTTCTGTTCTGCTTTATGTGTCTCACACCCATAAATCATTTTAAATCTCACATTTCCTTCCCACAGTTTGGTTCACAGGCAGAGCCTTCTCTACCATTGTTAATTCCATGAGATACCTTCTTTTCCTTTTTCTGAAGAGTTATAACTTACCTTACAAGTTGCCACCTCCATGGTATTTCTTTGGAGAAACAATTACCAGCAATCCATTCTCCAAATTGAAGCCTGATTCGTTTTCCTATGTTACACCAATAGCTTGAAATTCCTCCCTGTTGTATGGCCTTTTCTAAAGCTCTTTCCCTCATACCAATTGCCTTCCTAGCTGTCTGGTTGATATATGAAGACTGAAAATGTTGGCACACTTGTTCATGTGGGTTCAGTTATCAGTGCTTCACTTGACATGTAGTAGGCACACAGTGTATACTTGTTAGATGACTGAAGGAAAGACATAACAAAAAAATGAAAGGAAATTAGGATTGTCATGGGCCAAAAGAGATAAAATGTTGATATGCATGCTAGAGGAGTGGGTCGGGAGAAGAGCGTGCTGAATTTGAGGTGAGCAGAGCTGCCTGATTGTAATGTACAGAGTGTTTCTAAGAATGTTGGCAGTTAAGGTTGGAGATACAGAACAGGGATGCGCATAAAGGACCTTGAATGCCAGTGTGATTAATTTCAAAGTGACAAGCAAAGCAATTAGGAATTCTGGGAACACGCAAGCATCTTTAAGTCTGTGCTTTGGGCCCCGGATACCTCATTTTCACATAATGCTCCTCTCAGAGTACAAAGATAAAGGAGCAAGGGAAGTACTGTTGTTTGTAGGTTGAATTTGAGCAATTTTTTTGATTGCTGGTTTTTGTCAACACAATGGAAGTGTAGCTTAGAATTCACCAGATTGGCATGGTGGCCCACAGGAGGCAGAGGTAGACAGATCTCTGTGAGGATGAGGCCCAGCCTGGTCTACAAAGTGAGTTTTGGGCAGCCAGTGAACACAGAGAAAACCTGTCTCTAAAAAACAAAGAAAAGACCAAAAAAAGAATTCAACAATTGTAAGAATACAGTCTGTAAGTGTGCCTCAATGAGACATGCAGCCATCTTTACAGTGAAAATGAAGAACTTTTTCCTTACTTTCAAAAGTCCCCTCATGACCCTGTGCTGATGTACTGGATTTCCAACCTTAATCCCTAGCTCTCACCAATCAGTTCTCCACATGTGTAGTTCACTTAGGAGAGCATCAGACACGTGAGATGGGGCAAGGTAGAGCATTTGGTATTCTACTTCACTCTGCCCAGTGTTTTTGCTGTTGCTGTTGTTCTTTTCTTTTTAACATGATGTGATTCTGTTCATTTTCTTCCCTGTGCTACATTCACTTTTCTTTATAGTGAATAGGTAAGCAAAAGGCACTTTGCAAAACTGGCCTGATGATACAATTAACAATGCTGCAGAAAGCTTTATATACGTCTCAGAAAATATTGACACTATTTTTATTTTACAAAATAATTGGTTTCCCCATGGCACTTTAAGACATGTACATTACTGTATTTTGCTCATATTCACCCTATATTATCCTCTCATGTGCCCACCACTGTCCTGTTCTTCTAGTCATAAAGAGCACTTCTGCTTTCATGTCATATAACTATGCATGTCTAGTTAGAGATTACACATATAAATGAAAACATGTGATATTGATTTCTTCTCCCTACATGAGCCCTCCTATTCCTCCTCCCTTCAGTCCCCTTCCTCTTTCCAAACAGTTCCCCCTCTACTTTCAAACTTCAAACAGCATTTCTAAGGTCCTTTGGTATCAAATGTGTTCGTAGCCCATCGCCCTCTTACTTTTTTGTGTGTGCTGAATAGTGTTCTGTAGTTTGGATGCAACAAAGTTGTCCATTCATCAGCTGACAGGCATTTGGGTAATTTCGAGGTTGGATCTATTATGAATCAAGTTACTGTGAACATTTAAGTAGCAGTGATGGTGTGCTTGCTTGGCCCCTCAACCCAGAGCAGAGGTACGTGACAAGAGATCAATGGGTCCTGAGAGAGACTATTGGACTGAGAACACATCAAGACTCTCCCTCCTGCCCCCTCTGTAAGGTCTGCTTCATCAGCACTGCTGATGTTATTAGCGGTCACAAGTTGAAATAAAAACATTTGCTTTCTCACAGCCCTGAAGATTTTTCTAAGTGCAAATGTGTTGTAGTCGTTCAGTTATTAGCATCATCTCTCTCACCCTCCTTTGTTCTCTATTTTTCCTGCTTAAATGTATTTTGATATATTTCTGTGTTCCTTTTGCTCCTGTTTTTTTTATTTCCTTTATTCCTCTCTCTGTCTCTCTTTCTTTATCCTTCACCTCATCCTTTCTGTTTTTTTCTCCACACTCCTCTTTCCTCTCATTTGTTATAGCACAAAAAGTTACATTTACAAAATGTTTAAATCAAAGATGTGGCCAGTTTGCATGAACTGTTACCATAAGCATTTTACATCCTGACAACGTATTCGATTTACTTGTTTTAATAGAGGGGATACTAAAGCATTCAGCTACCTTTCTATCCCATGAGCTCACAGCGGTCAATTATACCTAATTTCCTATAGTGTTTCTTAGAATTTCAGCTGGATAGAGCTTTTACATTTTGCTTTAAAGTGTGCAGTTGTTGATTCCCAGGCTGCATACTGCTGCCAAACCTTCCTGCCCCCATTACAACTCCTATGTTTGCACAAATTGGGGTCATTAGTATTTCAGCCCCCTGGAATAGGTTTAATCATTCAGGTGCTAGTGCTCTGTGTTCAAACTTTTGTATTAACAAACGCCCCTTTCCTTTTCCTTAAGTAGGAACCTGATATTTAAGCACCCTAGATTAGTGTTACAGGCGCAGTTTCAGCCCACCCATGAGGAGCTGTGCACAAATTCCTGTGTCTAAAGCCAGCAGGTATTAGGGGGACTAAGGAAGTTCATTTTATAGCTTTATTAGAGTTACCTCTTTTGTACCTAGACCATTTTTCACAAGGCTTCAGCTTAGGGGTCTGTGCTGCTTAATTCATATTCTGTTTCCTTTCCCAGTGACATGAAGCCCTCCTGAAAAGGCAATGGGAAGGGAGGTGAGATGGGTGCTTTCTCTGAGTCAGTCTTGCTGGCCACATGTGAGGAGGTGTGAGAACAATAGTGAAATGAAAAGGGTTTGGGGGGTAATCATGGTGTTCAGGGTATGCAAGGAAATAATGGCAACATCAAAGAGCCCAACTAGAACATCAATGTTTTGGTAAATTGCTTTAGAGAAGAAAGAGATAGGAGTCACAAGGGAGAGAGATTGTGTGTGGAGCGGGGAGGGATGGCAGATATGATGGTAAGGTTGAATTCAAAGACCAATTTTTGCTTTCCTTTTCTCCTTGAGTGTTTTTCATCTCCAGGCTGAGTCAGCCCAGGTTTCTCAGCATGGTTTTCAGATGCATCACCAACCTGCTCTTTTCCTTCTAGATACACAGAAGCTTGTGGCTGCTACCCAAATGTTTCCCTTCACATGATGTCATTTCATGGACTGCTGCAAGTACAAGTGTGCCAAGCACAGAGATGAGCTCTGCTATCACTCCCTTGTTTCCAACTCTAGGTTTTTACTGATGCAGATGAAGATGGATTTAGTTTTCTATGCAACCACAACACACAACTGAATGATACAGTGCTGCCAGTCCCCAAAAAGCATGAAATATTTTTGATTCATGTTGCTCCTTAGCCACATCTCATCCTCTTCTTGGACATCTGGTTCTTTCCGACCCAAATACAGGATTTTCACATTCATGTTCCATATTTATGAACATTGAAAACAATTTTCAATGCATTATTAGGCTTATTTCTAAGGTTATTAAAAACTGTCATAGTTTTGTCATCAAGTAAATGTCCCAGTTTGTTTTGTTTTCATACTGGAAATTAGGTGTATTTTTTCTTAGAATTAAGGCTCAGATAATTAAGAATTCAAGAGCATTTCTATTTTCATAACCAATATTTAAAGTGTAAATGTTCTTAAGCCCAACCTGTTGACAAATTATGAATTTAAATTATTTGTTTTTCTTTCTGTTCTCACTTGCAGTTGGGAAACAGTAGGATATGCTTAAATGTCCTCAGTCTCCTATAATGGTGCAACGCTGCAAGAAATAACCAGAGTCCCTCAATACTGGGTATTGGATAGCATCACAAATCAAACACCTTTAATTTTTGCGTCTTTATATCTAGTTCAATGTTTAAATAGTCCCAAACAAAAATGACATTTGGTGTGTAAGTGAAATGTACTAATGTACTTTAGGAAATGTTCACATTTTCTTAGTGTTTATATGTACTTTCTGTGATTTTAACCTTGGAAAAGGTACAAATTATTTTGAGTCAAAATTAAAAATTATATTAGATGAACCTTACCTAACCTTATTACCTTGGGATGAACACAAGCTTTTGAAAAAATATCTCTGCTGTTGTTTTCCATTTGAATGATTGCTATCTGATGACATCAAGTTACAAGGTAATGGATTCATGAAATCACAGAATGTTCTTCTTATTTTGAGAAAATTCATGTATATTATTACCTTTTGTTTCTCTCCCCAAACTCTGAGTAACAAATTCCCACCAAGCTTTTCCAGGGTTGGTATATAAGTAGTATATTTCTAGTTCTTTTCATTTGTTCCTAATCCTTTATAACTTCTAAGAATATTATTTAATATCATCTTTCAGACATATCCTAGGTTAAGTCCATTATACATTATTATAGTTATATTATATATGGCTTATCAATATCCAGTCCAAAACCACTATTTCCTCAGAACAGATTGTTTTTCTGCAGTTAAATGCTATTTAATAAGCTGGATGAATGAAAATGAAAGAAAGAAAGAAAGAAAGAAAGAAAGAAAGAAAGAAAGAAAGGAAGAAAGGAAGGAAGAAAGATAGATCATTGGCTCCATGAACTCAGGTTCTACTTAACAGCATTGTGGGAAAGGCAAATGAGCAAAAGGAGAAAAAACAATGGTAGCATACATAGATGAGGAATTATAATAAAAATAATAGCAGCCATCAGATCTGACCTAATGGTAACTGAACAGTAGAACTAAAAGCAATTTTTCAAAAAAATCTTCATAACTAACTTCCACTTCTTTTGGTTTCCATAGCAATTTTTCTTTTCATAAAAGGCTTACCATTTTAATTAATTGTTCCCCACTAGTCCAACTACTCTCTCCACCTCTTTCTCCAAAAGAGAATGCTGTAACAATGGCATGCTTACCCAAACATCCAAATCAATTCAACTAATCAGCTAGTTAGCTCAGTAAAAACGGGCAGATCACATTAAGACTTGACTATTTTAAGATGGCATTAAGAACATTGACAGAAATTATCCTTAATATGATTTTGGGTTAACATAGTCACTTGTGCAAACTGGAAATTATTTTTGATACAATTGGCAACCATAGAAAAGATGGAAATATCAATAGAAATAAGTGTATATAAAGAGTAGACATTTTTAGTGCAGTGATTAACTATGAACTATTGATATATGCTATAATATACGTACATATATACACACATACATGCATAGTCTTTTTAAGCTGGTTTTGTTGACTTTGCTTTACTAGTTTGATGTTTTAATTTCAAATAAATGTATAAAGTAAAATGATGTAAGATTATTTTAAAATACATAAAATAGCTTTATCTTAACATTTAAATGCTGTCCTTCTTCCCTTGTGTGTGTGCATGAGAGAGATAACATATTTTTTTCATAGTTTGAGAATTTGATACATGGATATAACACGCTCTGATGAAAACCACACCTTACTCCCTCCCCTCCAACTCTCTCCATATCACAACACCACTTTTCTCTCCAAACTTCATGCATTTCTTTTTGAGTCCAGTGAATCAACTTAGTGCTGCAATCAGTGCATGGGTACAAACATCCACCGGAACATGGGCCAAGTCTGGTGCCATGTCTGAAGAAGAAAAGTGACTTTCTCTCCTACAGCAGCCATCAATTGCCAACATCTCAGCTAGGAGTGAGAAACATTTCATAATAATGTACATTTGAGACATTTAAAACTAAATTGAAAATATGATATCTATATCACCCCTAAAGACTGAAAATATCATGTGTATTTCATAACAACAAAGAATTCTGATTTTTAAAATCTTCCCTAATATATGACCTACCTCAAATAATTTTTCTTTATTCTTGAGAATGTCCATATGTTTACAATATGACCTATCTTTCTAACAGTGCTTTGCTAAATTAGAAACGTTTTCTGTCAGAGTATAAGAATGAGTTGGGGAGCAAAGAACATCGTAAAAATAAACAACATGACCATTCTGTGGTTTTTCTTTGAAATTCATTTCCAGGACACATTTAAGGGGATATTAACATCTTTTAAAGATACTGCAACATTTCTCAACTGGGCAATGAAATAATTCTTTAAAATCAGCATGTATTAGTTCAACTTTTACAAAAGAAAATTGCATTTCTTAGCTTAGACATAAAATACAGTCATAGTTTTGTCTATCTTCCTCCTCTATCTTCCTCCATCTTGCTCTATTTTAGCCCCCAAAATTTCAGTTTTAGTGGTGTCTGGCTTTACCATCCCTTTGTCATTTCATATTTGTCCATTCACTTACTTGACATAACAGATCCTGAAACACAGCATAGGTTTGGGAATCAGGTGACCCAGAGTAGCCTGCAGCTCTCCTTCTAGCGCTCTGGTGTGACGTTGGGCAATTTGGCTAACTTCTTTGAACCTCTCTTTTCTCATTTGTAGGGCAAAAAGAGCAAAATGGTTGCTAACAGTGATCAAAAAGTGTTTGTGCCTTGTTACTTTGCTTCTGCTATGATGAAACCCCATGACCATGGTAACTTATAGAAGAAAACCGTTTATTGGTGCTTACAGTTCTCGAAGATGAGCTTCCATGGCTATCATGGCAGCGTGCATGGCAGCAGACAGGCAGGCATGATGCTGGCTAGAGCAATGGCTAAGACCTCATGTCTTGAGGTGCCATCATGAGACAGAGAGAGAGGGCTAACATGAATGGATTTTTGAAACCTCAAGCCCCATCCCCAGTGGCATACCTCCCTCAACAAAGCCATAGTTCCTAATCGTTTCCAAACAGTTCCACCAGTTAAGGACCAAGTATTCAAACATATGGGCCTATGAAGGCCATTTGAATTCAAACCATTACAGATTTCAAACAGTTCTTGTCAATGCTGCACCACACATAATCACTGTGAAGGTAACTGAAAACGTTTGTAAAATGCTTAACAACAAGAGCCTGGCAAGTGTTAAGCTTTTAGTAAATACTTGATCTTAGGACTACTTCTATATTAGGAGCAGAAGATGCATAAATGGATGTCCCTCTTTTCCTTGAAGAACTATGCATGTACTGTTTACAGCTGTTGCACTTCAGACCTCAGTTCAGAAGTAATATAAAACTTTCAGTGATCCCCTCAGCTGGAAAGACTTTCATTGCCTTTCACTAAACCCCCATGACCAGTTTTATTTTACTTTCCTTATCAAATATCAGCACACTGTACTTTGTAATTTTATGTGTTTAAATGCTTTACTCATTTCCAGAACGGCAGTGCCGTTTATTAATCTTCTATTTGCCAGTATGTTCATGGAGGGATTTCTACCTATTTGTGTTCCCTTCCTAATATTCTTTCTTGGTTGTATTCCATTAAACACTTGAGGGTTACTTATTTGTGGTGGTTTAATAAAGCTTGATTAAATGAACAAGCAGCAGTCCAGCATTTTAAGTCCAAGAAAGCATATATTATTAAGAATGCCATATTTTTTTCAAGGCAATAAAATTTAAACTCTGTTAGTTTAATTACAAGTCATAAGAATAAATGCCCACTTCATTTGGAGCCTGTGCTAAGTTCCACTTGGTAACTTCTTGGCGCCATCTTACAGCTATTTCAAGTGGGATTCTTTCATGGAGCACATATTTTTAAAATATTGTCATGCTGTGCCCAGGATAGTTACTTCCACAGCAAGTGCTCCTTGTTGAAACCCAGGGTTATTAATAATGACAAGTCATTTAGATACTTTAATTAGTGTCCAGCACTATTTCCATTAGTTAATATATATATTTAACATCATAGTGCCTAACAACAATCACAGTGTAGCTTTCCTTGGCACTACAATTTCCCCAGTTGATTGTGTTGCTGTGAGTTTTGCGGGATCTTATTTTAAAATTACAAGAAAAATTTCTGTACATAAAGGTCACATCGCTAATCAAATGGCAGTTTAATGTCTTGAACAAAACTTTTTTATCTTCTACTACTTTTAAAATATGTAGTTGGAATTCCATGTATTTTCCACCTCCACAATTATTGTTCTTGTCTACTGGATTTGTAATAAAGGGACAAGGAAAGGAATGAAGACAGAGACACCCAAATGTCTACTCAGAGTAGTGGACACCCAAATCAATCTTGGTTTTTATTAAATCATACAAACACATCAGATTGCCATAAAAACTGCAGCAAAAGTTAGTTGTATTTCTTTAGTAATGGAACTGAGTACCTTCTTATACCAAAACACTAGATATATCTATACTGATATTAAAAATGTGCATTGACTAATAGGTGAGAGTTTTCCATGTTCTTCACTGATATATCCCCAAAATGAGAAAGCAAAGTATCTGTACAATAAATATTATTTTGTAAATGCACAGGTGAATAAGTCCTGTTTGCTTAAGACCTCCAAGCACTAAGGCCCTGAAAGCACTGAAGGCTAGTTTTCATTGTTTCGAGTGTAGGGGCACCCAGCACCTGTTCTGATTTTTATTAGGCAAATCTCATCAGGTGCTTAGACCAATTTTCCATAACAATTCTGAGTATTTCTGAGAATTCATACGAGAATCTGATGAAATCACCTTTTGCATTTGCATTTACAAGAACTAATTTTGTTTTTCTTCTCCCTACACACTATTTCCTCTCTAAAATATGCTCCTAGGAACCCCATTAAAAGTTATATGCTTGGATACATTGGTGCGTAAGACCCTGACTTTCGAATTACCAGAGCTCTGCAAAGGACTAAAATTTTCATGCATGAATGTTTAATTATGTGGAAGACAAAGTGTAAACTGCGCCATCTCCAGTTTTTGTTTTCCTTTGAAACAGAAACCTGAACTATGAGAAGCTTGAATTAAAGGGACAGGTGGACTGTCAGCTTAGAAAGTGGCCTCTGAGCCATGTCCCTAAGGATCTGTGACCAGGATAGCATAACTAACGTCAGGGCTAGTATTAGAAGCTGGAGAGGGACATTTTCTGCTTGGTGAGAAACACTGCTCATGGATCTAGATTATGGCCTAGCTGTTCAATTTGGCAGAAGTATAATTTTTTAAAAAAAAAATGCTGTGTGGCACACATATTTCTTAATGGCCTGGCTTTAGTCCATATCCCTAGTCTCATTTCCAGGTAATCTCTTCATATACCACATGCTACCATACTTTTTAAAGATGTAAATTATATGGCAGAATGTCCAGGAGGCATCAAATGGATAAGGAAGATGTTTTGGAACAGGGAACTTAGAGATGCCTTCCTCGTGTCCAGTGATAAGAATGCTTGAGTCTGGGGGATTTGGATGAAATGTTGTCTTCAGTGTCGTCAATCAGAAGTAAACACTTTTCCTCTTTTATGCTTCCATTGTGTCTTGTTCTTGTATGAAGCTCTGTTTGTCAAAGCTTACCATGCTTTGCATTCTATTATTCTTTGCAGTAAATGTGGACAAATGTCTCATTGGAGCATAAGCTTTGTGATGTCTGTTGTTCTGGATGATTGCATCAGAGCCTTGTACCTGCCGACTTCACCTTGTTCCACTGAGCCACATTCCCAGCCCTGCTTTGTAATTTTGAACACATGTCATCTTTCTGCAATACATGGGCACGATCAAGCTGAATAGGGTTTCTTTTTCTCAAAAAGATCATGCTGTGAGACTGGTGCTTGTGTAGGTGTCCATTGGAGATCCATTTAGGTTTCACCCTCTCTATCATTGTCCTGCCTACGCCCTTCACCAAAAGAAATGCTAGATACCACTGTAAAGAGACAGATAGAGCATGGATTGAGTTGTAGCAAACAGAGTTCTATATTCAGACTTAGCTCATAGTTATTGAATACTCATTTCACTGATGAGGAGATGGAGACTCAAATAACTTCCCGTTGCTCGCCAAATGTCACACGATTGCACAGTTAGTAAGCAGTTCTGCCAGGGCTGAAATTCAAACCCTCTGACACAAAGTCAAAATCCCTTTCAACAAATGCTGGAGCATTTGGGTGAGCTCTGCTCACTCTTTATAACTCTAATGCCCCTAGTTGTTTCATTTAACTATTCTGCGTAGTTCAGTCAGGGAAAAGCTGAGCATCATGGATAGCTAAGGCTCATTTGACATGCATATTTGTTTCCATGTCTATTTGTTTGTACAACTGTAATATTTTTGTCTTGCTGTATTTGTGCATTCAGCTATTTAGTGTACTTATTTTTGTGTGTGTGCTAATTTATTTACTTTTTACCTATCTATTTTTTAATATTCCATTTCCAAGAAATGTCTGAGACAGTCAAGGTTACTTGAAGGCATTTTTTTTTTCAGTTAAAAAAAAATCGAACCACTGACTTTTCTGAAAGCAGCTCATGCCCAAAGAAAAGGTGTACCATGAGCTAAGTGACTAAATTTGCCTATAAAGCCACATGTTTTAATAGGATTTAAGATATTGTTATTATGATTAATTGCATTTTATTTAGGATGATTGGGAGAAATAGTGTAAAAATGTGTAATATTTACATTTACAAGTTTTACATTTCACTCAATTACAGTAAGTGTTTATTATTTTGTGTATGTACACATGTGTGCATAGTTGTGCATATGTATATATTACATAGGAACAGAAAAATTTTTAAAAACATATGAAGGGATAGAAATTGATGGATGAGTGAATATAGAAAGATATAGAAAGATAATTCAGGGTGAGCGACATGAGACAGCAAAATGTTATAGATTAGACAAAAAGAATAATCTATTATCAATTTAAATGCTGTCTGCTATATAAAATTCACAGATTTATTTTACAGAAAGTCTTTTTGTGTTCTGTCAATGTAACATGAATAGTTTAGAAAATTTCCTTATTTTTGAGCCTGGCACGATGACAGATACATATAATAGTAGCACTTGGAATGCCAAGGCAGAAGATCTTGGATTCAAGACCAGGCTGGACAATATTGTAAGACCTGGGAGAGAAAATGGGGAGAGAGAAGGAGGACAAATAAGAGGAAGAAAAAGGAAAATTGTTGCCTTGGGAAAAATTTTGAACATTGAAATGTTGCCTGTAAAACAGTATTTTCGGAAACAAAATACAAACAGGAAGTTATGTTGCAGTGATGCTTTTAGATTGTTAATTTGCATGGCTCTTGCAATTTAGACATCTCTATTTAGCTTCAATTATGTAATTGGTTAGTCATACAACAAATGGGATAAAAGAACCCAATTGTTGACTTCCACACTTTCCTCTGGACAAGTGATTAGAAGTAAAGAGAAAAGCCAAGTCTTGCATCCAAAGTGGCATCCCCCTCTCATTCCCTAGCCACCCTCAGGAAAATGCCTGTCATTTTGACACACTGGAGGCCAGGGTGACTGTGAAGCACAAAAGGGCTTCCGTGGCAACAGCATTACCAAGCATCCTGCCTAGGTCAGACAAGCTTCTGGAACCCTTTCTGTCTGGCCGCCCACAGTGGGCTGGAGGCTCTTTGTCTTCTAGATGATTAACTTCATCCAACCCAGGAAAAGGCATCTATGAAAATTCTTCCAAGCCAGCCTTAACCCCCCCCCATATTTTATGTCTGTCTTTGCATTAATGCTCTCCCACCCATGATGTACTCAGATGCAGATGCATACTGTTCCTCAAATGCACAGAAAGGTGTTGGGTGATGCCAGGAGGTTAAGTTGTAGGGAATGGTAAGTGGATCAAACAAAACCTTGTGGCCCTGTGATATTGGAGCACAACCAAATATTATTTGTTCTGTGCACCCTTTGAACAAGTTGCTCATTTATTTATTTTCCTTTCATTTGCTGTTAAACCTTCAGCTTACTTCACCCCCACAATCACACTAGCTTGGTACATGGTATGCACTACCTAGTAGTCTGATCATGTAAGCTTCTATCTAGTGTCACATGGCTTACAATGAGCTCTTGGATTAGACAAGTTTCAGTTTGAGGTCATTGCTTGCATTTTATTTATTCTATATGATTTCTTGCACAGTCCTGGAAATACCCTCAGTTACAGCTTTCTCTGATGACTCTTTGCCCTAAATAATGGAAATATTTGACACAGGATATGTTGAAATCTGGGCTCTGTTAGCTCACCCCAACACCTCTCTACAGATCTCTTCTCCTCACCTGCTCTTACTGCTGAAGACTGCCCTCTCTGATTAGGTGTCCTGGCTGTTCTGAAATTCTCACATGATGGTCTCATCTATAGGACCCTTCCTCTCGACCGCAGAAAGGGATGGCAGCTCTGATTGTCTGGGGAGTTGGGACGGCTGTGGCTGAAACACATCTTCGACCTTTGAGTATGAGGGAAATTTCTGTTGATCTTACACATTCTTCGGGTGGCTTACCACCACAATGATGGGGAACAGGGAGAGGGCAGCATATTGCTCATAACTTCCCTGGAAGTGTATAAAAACTATCAGTACTGGGGGGATGGTGAAAAAGTTCTTGTTGGAAAGTGGGATTTATTGTCCTAAAATGTAAACCTGGAAGAAGCTGAATTTTCGTAATAAATATTTAAGAAGACTTCTCAGGGTGAGATGAGATGGAGAGGGGTGGGGTGGGATGGGGTAGGATGGGGTCTCTCCTCTTATATGCAGCACTTGCATCTTCCGTGTTTAAAATCCTTTGACTATGACACATTTAAAACTATCACTACCAGGCCACTGAGTGAAGGGTTGAGATAAGATGGACTCATTTGTTGTTCATGCCTGTTGGCAAGCTTAAGTGTATCCCTGTGAAGAGGTATTTTGCCCTATGTGCCTCTCCTATTTGGGATAGTAAATATAAGAGCAATTTGTTCAACAACAAACAGCAACAAAAGGACATCATCATCTTATCCAAAACTTTATTATACAGAATCCCTGCAAAGCCAGCCTAGGACACTTTAGGATTCCTTTTTGCTCCTTAAAGCTTCTTGTCCACCCCTCAGTACCGCTGTGTGAAATAGTCTCTTTTCTTTGTTCTAGCCCCTCAGCCTCTGTAGCTCAGAAACAGTGTCTCCCAAATCTGCCTCTGTACATTATACTCCCTATTTTAACATTCTTAAGGTGTCGGATGTTTTGCAGGTACCTTGGAATCCCTAGGAACTCCTAAGAAAGGACTCTGAAGTTTTTGCAGACAGACCTCCCTTCTAGTCCCAGAGCTCAAAGTCTGGAAGCGAGAAGCAGGATGGGTCAAAATTACTTTCTAGTTTCCCCACTTCTGAGAAGAAAAAACTGGGTGTGAGCTCCCATGCCAGCCTAGACCCTAGCTGCCAGTTGGTCATTCTCAACACAATCCCTGAAAGAAGAGTTATTTAACAACCACTAATTTCAGAGTAATAAACAGGAGAAAAAAGCTCTAAGTTTCTTGAGGAAAGGCAAAGGAAAAGAGAGAGAGCAAGGAGGAGGGAGAGAGAGAGAGAGAGGGGAGAGAGAGAGAGAGAGAGAGAGAGAGAGAGAGAGAGAGAGAGAGAGAGATTCACAGTCACAAAGCCATAGATTAGATTCCTGCTGGAAAAGGCCCAGCAGTCAATGTTAAGGTACCTCCATCTCCACCCCTACTCTCCCATCCTTCAGACCCTGTTGCCTTCTCCTGCTAGTTTTATAATGCTCGGCCACTTGAGGTTTCTTCAGGGAGGTCAGCCAGAGAATGCTTCTCCTTCTTCAGGCTGCTGGGTTCAAAACCTACGAGGTAGCCTAGAGACGGAGTTCCTGGCATCTCATTTTACAGCCTTGGTCTGAATGGGGGGCTTCTATGAAGCCTGAATTATAAGCGTTTTCAAAATTCCATAATGTCCCAGAGCAAAAGGCTAGAGTGAGAGGTATTCTCATCCATGCATTTCCAGGATCTTCTCAGGCTTCCACAGCCAGATGGGGTGATTCTGGCCTTTAGATTCAGGATGCTGGTCCAAGAGTTCAAGCTTCTGCCCAGGGACTTGCAGAGAGCTAGGGAACAACACATTACCTTCTTCCCACATTATTAGCAGCGCATTTGATTGGTGATTTTATAAGTTATACTGCACTTTCCCGCCTGTGTATTTTTTTTTAAAAAAAAAAGGAGTTACAGTTTGTTTTTGTCATTCTAGTTGTTTGATATGCAAGTGACATAAGGTAGTCTGTATACAGTCTGCCTTGGTTTGAATTCCAACTCTGTTACTGAACTTTAGACAGTTTGCTTAATATCTGTGGTTTCAGTTTCCTAGTCTGTAAAATGGGGTTCTTAATGAAAGTTACTTCCTTGTGTAGGTGTGGGAATTAAATGAGTTAAAACTGATACTCAATGCCATCATAGTATTTGAAAAATTTACATGGTCAGGCTGGGTGTGGTTGGCCCAAGCTTTTAATTTCAGCACTAGGAAGGCAGGAGGACTAAGATCACTGTGAGTTCCAGGCCAAAATAGTCTACACAGTGAGTTCCAAGCCAGCCAAGGATAATTGTCTCCAAAGCATATTGACTTGGTGTTTCCAGTCTCACAGATAGTAATGGTCATTACCACGCTCAAACCAACACTGTATTTGTCCAGTTTTGTCTCTTCAAGTGTTCAAAACCCTTGTTCTTTGTCTTCCCTGCAACAAGTGCCCTAGTTGAGGCACAAAGTAATAGCAACCTCCTTACACTTCTCAGCGCATGCCCGACTTGCTGCTCTTCTCGTGTGCACTACACTCAGATTCTCAACGCTCCTCTGTCACTTCCTACTCATTCTCTAACATGAGTTATGCTTAGACTACAGACTCTGTAAGAGGAACATCTCTCTGGATCTTCAGAGAATAGAACAATGGCTGCCACAAAGAGCTACTTAGCAAGCATGTGTCAAATTAAAGGCTGCTTGCTATGACCCTGTCCCTAGGTAGTGGTTGACAGCGGAGATTTTATTCAATCCTACACAAAATCTTGTAGGGTAGTAAGTTCAATTATTATCTCCACTTTTCAAATAAGAAAAATAATGCTCAGAGAGGTTAGATAGTTTGCCTAGAAATGCATATTTATATTTATATGGCTAATCATTCCACACAATCTGCAGTGGGAAATGCGGAGTAGGATCTAAGAATGCCAGGAAACTGCAGACTGTCATCGCCTGCTTCATGAAGCAATGATATTCAAATGGCTTCATTAAAAGCCGTGTCTGTTTTTTAAAATAGTTCTTTTTTGAATTAAGCTGATTTCCATTAGATAATTTAAGATATCCTATGAAAGTAAATACACATGAAGGAAACGTTGGCTATTTCTTATCAATTGTTCAGTGAGCCCATTGGTTGCCATGCTCTAATCTCATTACATGTTACATATCAACAACTTTAGTTAGTGTCTCACCCATACATTATCATTTTTTTAAAAAAAAATTCCCTCATGAGGCCACATGGGTGGCTCGGTGGGTAAAAGTTCTTTCAGCATGTGACTAATGACTTGACTTTCAGTCCCCAGAACCCATGTTAAAAGCTATATGGGTGGTGTAAGTTCGTAATCCCAGTATACCCACAGTGACATTGGAGGGGGTGATAAGAGAATTATCCAGAAGCTTCAATGCCAGTTGGCCTGGAATAAGCTGTACGGTGACGGATACAACAGGAGAGACCCTGCTTCAACAATTTGGGAGCTGTGAGCAGAGCCCCTGAAATCCTCCAACCTCCACACATGCTCTGTGACAAGTGCCATGGCGTGATAACGCTCCATCTCCTGTCTCTTACACATTCACACACAAAATAAAATTTGAAAAATCCTTGGTAGTCCACCAAAAATCCAAAAAGCCTCTATATCCTCAAAGTCAAATTGCCCTAAAGCAGCTAAGGAGGCATTTACAGATTAGCAACAGTAGTAGATGTGGTAGTGGCCACAGACCCAACACTTGTTGAGAACTTAGCGAGTGCCAGGCTTGTGTTACTTAACGATTTACTTGAGTTACCCATTAAAGCCCTGCAAAGCAGGCTCTGCTATTTTATTTAAAATACGGGGAAAGTGGGCCTCGGAGAATTTAACTTACTTGCTTGGGATCACTCACACAGCTGTTAAATGTAGAACCTGAACTAAAATCTGAAAGTGCATGTCTGTAAAGCCTGGGCTTTTCTCCTAAACTGGACTTTGAAGACTGTCCAAGTTACTAACCCTCCGAAAGCGCCAGTTTCCTCATCAGTAATATCGAGAGTGATATTATCGCTGTGAAGGTTAGAAATACCCAGGGCACGGGCCAAAAGTGCACACAGTAGGAGTTTCAACTATTGTGTAGACATTTATGCATGCATGAAGACGCTTAAGGAGCAGAGGAAGACCCGAGATCGCTTTTAAAAGCACTGGGGAGCTGGTGAGGTGGATCTACAGCTTCAGCTGTATTAGGAGCTGGCCCTCTCCCCTCCAGGATACAGTGACCAGATGAAGCTCTGAGCGACAGACAGGCAGGGGGCAGGGGCCTGACTCCAGCTTGGGCAACCTCTGCAGGGAGTAGGGAGAGAGGCGGGGAGCTGGGAGGGGCGTTCCAATCCTGGTCGTCAGAGGACTGCAGGTGCTAGGCAGAGTTGGTGTAGGTGGGTTTGTGAGCCTGGCGAGGGAGGGGAGGAGGCTGGGGCGGTATGGCGGGCGGGTGGGGGAGAGAGGGAGGCGGGGCTCGGGGCCCAAGAGGCAGTCCTTAGACAGCTCTTCCCACGCCGGGCAGTTTGCTGCGTCTGGAGGAGCTCTCTGGAGAATCTCCAACCTCGGAGCGGGCCTTCAACTACCGTAAGTACCTGCAAATGAGCGCATAGTCCAGTGGCTGAAGATTAATTACTGGCCACAAAATCCTAAACAAAACCCCGAAAGAGTCCCCCGATGTGATTAATTGCCGTAAATCAAATTGCTCCCCAGTCTTTCCTTCCACCCCCTTCATCCCTGCCTTTCTCCTTCTCTCCCCCGATCCCAGCCCCGCCTCGATGAGAACCTCTGGGCAATGTGGATATATCCTCTTTCCTTTCTCAGTCTTCCCTCCAAACCCTAAGCAAAGCTTGTACCCAGCACGCTGCGGAGCCCAAACCCTTTGATTTCTGGAGCCTTTAAGGCTATGAAGGGGGCTAGCCATTAGAAATTTCAGATCTGTCACCCTCGAAAACACTGCGGGGCTGCCTAATGGTGGGGAAAGTGCATGGGGTAGAGTACAAGGGAATCACTAAAAAACAGCCTCAACTGCCTAAGTTGGGGGTGGGGTGAAAGGGCAAAATGGGCGTGGCCAATTCTGAACCTCAGGGTTGTTCCCAAGTTCCTTGAGCATAAGATTCTTCATCTTGGCTGAAGTGATACGGTACCTATTTTTTTAAAAAAAAATCTACAAATGATTGAGGAGTGGTCAGCCATGCTGAGAAATTCAGCTTTTCTGACTCACTCCAGATACCAAGAGGAAAGACCCTGATGTCCATGTGGTAAGGCTGGATTCTCAGATGGCATTTCCTGGGTGCAATCCCAGGTTGAACTCTCCCCTTGGCAAAGAACCCAGCTTCCCCTCACTAGATCCTGGCCCAATGCCCCAAGGGGAAAAGTGCAACAGGGTGGTATCCAAGCTGGTTTGGCACTGAGAAAATTGGGGACAGGAGGTTCTAGGAATTGAGATGGGAAGAGTGTCATTAGGATCCTATGCCAAACATATACCCCTCTTTAAAAAAATGGGATGAAATACACCTGTTTACATGAAATGTACACAGCATGTCTGGCACTGTACATAGGTTTTCTGTAATCCAAAACAACAATGTTAGGTACATATTATTTCTCCACGTAACATAAGAAAAGTTCAGAGCCAGTAAATTAATTATCCTTCAACACAAATAAATGAAAAACAGGGCCCGACTCTTCTTGACTCTCTCAGTGTGAACTTGTTTTCTACCTCCCGGGTGTTTTGGAAATGTATCTTTCTGCTCCTCCATTTTGTACACTGTTAGCGCTAGACTATATTAGAAGCTACGATAACTTTAGAGAAACAAAGTCATTCTCTTTCTCTCTTGTGGAAGCTACCTATACCTCACTCCAAGGAGCTAAGGCCAAACAGCTGAGGTAAAGCAGGGGTTCCTTCTAAGAGAAGAGATTTCATAGAGAAGAATTCGCCCGAGTTTGTGCTGTGAGAACACACCTTCCCTTGGCAAAAGGTTACTTTGCAGCAAGAGGGGAGAAGATCAACCTCATGTAAACGGACTACCTGTGGTTGGTAGTGACTTCTGGGGACACAAAAAGACCTCTTTGTGATCCTTAAAATTCAAACAATCCCATTTTCTTCAGAGGCAGTGAACAAAGCCACTTAGACCCTAAGGGCAAACTCTAAAGCAGGATAGTTTACACTTTTGTTAACTACTTTGAGGAGGCAGCTGGATTGAAAGACACCTACTCAAAATAGGGTATTAAGCTTTGGGGTTAAGTGAGTGTATCAGAAGCACTCCTTAGAGGAATCAGTCTTTGAGATGACATGGGGGCGATGATGGAAGATGAAGATGGGGGTGGGGACATGTGCTGCCTCTGGACATTTGAGTGTCAACCATGGAGTTAAACATGAACTTTAATTTTTGATTTAATATTTTGACTTTTAGCAAATTATGTATCCTTTCTAAACTCCATATGCCTCAGCAACAAAATGGGGGCAGTGGTAATTCCTTCTTTATTAAGTTGTTGGAAGATTCAGCTGTGTGTGTGTGCATGCACGCGTGCGTGTACACTTGTGTGCATGCACATGCAGGCAGATATCTGATCAAAGGATCTAAAGGGTGAGTCTTCGCATTTTCCACCTTCCCCACTCAGTAGGGTTTCTTCAGACTTGTTTAAGGGCATCTTCTGTGCCTTTGAAATGTCAGGGACAACTAAACATTTCAGCAAAAACAACATCTTGGATCTCAGGAACAGATCTTGAGTGGAGAAATGGGGAAGTGAAAAAAGGATCAAGGCAAGGAAAGCGACAAGTGGCTTTAATAACAAGCTAAGCTCCTGTAAACCAGTGGAATGGAAGGTTGTCAAGAACAATGCAATGATCTCCCCTCGACCTGAAAGAGCAGAACTCATCCCTGAGCAAGACAATTTCTTCTTTTAGATTCTACTATCTTTTAAGAAGCAAAGCATTCAAGACTCGGAGTACGCATCCTGCACCAGAGGCCCTACAGCCCTGGACAGGCCATGATGCTCCGGACCTTCAATCTATTGCTCGGCTGCGTTTGTAAGTACAAGGAAGGGGTGAGAAGCAAGTGACCCTTTAAAGAGAAGCTCCTGTGAGCAGGCTCCTGGTGGGAGGTGGGGAAGATTCTTGAGGTTGGAGAGGGCAGCATGAAGAACAGAATCTTCTTCTTCACCATTTTCTCTTTCCAGGGCTCAGTCTGGATATGACCTCAATGAGTAAGTGCCTTCCTGCCTGAGATATATAAAGAGCTGGCCTGTCTGCATGGCCTTGAGATACCCAAGCAAGGTTGGGCTGCTTGGAAATCGGAGCCTCTTCCATCATGACTTATTTACCCAAGAACTATGAAGCTCTTTAGCTCTCATTAGAAGGCAACTTATTCCCCTGCTTATTTGGATCCTTTGAACAAATGCCCTAGCATCTCTGTCCCAAACCCTTATATGAGCAGACACTCCCACTCCCATAGGAAGGCAAAAGGCAGCATCTGGGTGGGTTAGAGACAGTTTTCAGGCATGCTCTGGGGCACTTTGTGGGAGGGAGAAGACTGACTGCTGTTATCTTTGTGATTTGGGGGAATAACAGCAGTGGAGCCTCAAGCAGAGCTGTGGATAGAATCCAACTACCCCCAGGCTCCCTGGGAAAACATCACGCTTTGGTGCAGAAGCCCCTCTCGGGTGTCCAGCAAGTTCCTGCTGCTGAAGGATAACACACAGATGACCTGGATTCGTCCTTCTTACAAGACCTTCCAAGTTTCATTCTTCATAGGGGCCCTTACTGAGTCTACTACAGGTCTTTATCGATGCTGCTACTGGAAGGAGAAAGGCTGGTCGAAGCCCAGTAGGATTCTAGAGTTGGAAGCACCAGGTGAGATGGCAAAGCTTGATGCTCAAGAAGACTTTCCCACACTTGGGAGTCAAAATTTTCATCCTAGAGAAGGGTTTGTTGAAGTTACCTCAAATTCATGCATGTGTGTACTCCACAGATAGCAACACGTGCCTACTTGGGGTCAGACAATGCACAGAGAGGATGCAACTCTGGAAGGGTGGGGCAAAGAAGGCATGTTCGAGGAAGGCTCCTCTACATTCAAAGTCTCCTGTCCTGCAGTCAAGACAGTGGTCTCCTTGTTCTAACTCATATCAGTTAATTCTTTCCTTACAGGCCAACTTCCTAAACCCATCTTCTGGATCCAGGCAGAGACACCTCCTCTTCCTGGATGCAATGTTAACATCCTCTGCCATGGATGGCTTCAGGATTTGGTATTTATGCTGTTTAAAGAGGGATACACAGAGCCCGTAGATTACCAAGTCCCAACTGGCACCATGGCCGTATTTTCCATTGACAACTTGGCACCTGAGAATGAAGGGGTTTACATCTGCCGCACTCATATCCAGATGCTCCCCACTCTGTGGTCAGAGCCCAGCAACCCCCTGAAGTTGGTGGTGGCAGGTGGGTGTGGCCATGGCTGCTGGCATCTGACAATTGTTATCCCAGGAATCATGGCTGGTTGAGCAAAAGATTTTCAAATTACTTACCTAAGCCAGTTTCTAGGACCTGCAAGGTTGATGAGGTAGTCATTTGACATTTTCCTGAGCTCCAACTTAGAATCACATATGGTTTAAAGCAGATAACCCTTTGGCCTGTTTGTGAGCCTCGCCAGCTATTCAGTAGCTTCATCTTATCACAGTCTTATTGTCCTTTACTTGTAGATAATCATTCATTCACTCATTCATCCAATATTTATTGAGCACCTAATATGTGCCAGGCATTGCTAGCATAGTCTTGAAATTGATTCCTTAAAAATTTAAGTGCATTTGTGATGATTCTATTTAAGTGTGCGAAATACACTGAATCATTGTTCTCCTTGATGAAAAATAAACAGATGACGAAGAAAGTGATAGTTTATATTTTAGAAATGGCTTGAAAGATTACTTTGTCCCACATCAATAGAGCCAGTAAAGGCAGTACCAAGCTCCAAACACATAAGGCAACTCCTCCAGTCACACACTCCAGCTTCAGCTCCTCTCCCCATCCCCAGGTGGGATTGTCTACATTTATGTAATTCTCACTCAAGCAACATAGACCTAGGGAAACTGTGATGCTACAGAAAGTACCCGGATTGCTAGTACCACCTGTGACACTGTTTCCCTTTGTGATGTCGAGCAAGTCCTGTCACTTCTCTGCGCTTTGGTTTTCTCCATTCTATCACAGGATAACAGTATCTGTCCAATCTATTGTAGAATGCCACTCTGTGCTTCAATTTAATAATCTTCAAAATTGGTATAAGAATAATGCCTACCTCACAGGGTTGTTGTGAGGATTTACCTAAATAACATGTACAGTGCCTGGCATATAAGTTCTCAATAAATGGTAGATAATAATTCTATTAATATAGCTTTTTCTTGAGGATCAAAGTACAAAGGACTGTTTAATTGATGTATATTGATGCCTATTGTACACATACCCATCCAACATAGATCCCACAAACACATACTTCTGCTATTCGTGTTCACCAGTATTTTCCACTTGTCTGTTAGTTTTATTCTGGCAGGGACTTAATATTCTTTACACTCAATACAACTAGACTGGCATGATTCATGAGACATCTGAAAAGCTTCCAAGAGTATATGACAGTATATATTCATTCCATAGTGGATGAATTGGTGTACCTGGGATTTGAGTGGGGGGATAAGATGGAGTCTTGTAGAGCTGAAGTTTAATACTACAAACTGCTTTAGTAAAACAGTCCATGGAAATGAGGGTGGGCCCCATTACCAGATCTCACTGGCTTACTGAGTTATTGCCCCAAATCCCCCCACTGACCTCCTCCAGCCTCATGTTTTGAGTGTTGGAAGTAGGGTTTTAAGGTGAGATTAATGTGTTCAGATGTTCTCATTAATATTTCAGGGAAAGTTTTGCTTTACATGATGGAATCAAAGTCATTTTTAGAGGTGTGGATTTTCTGGCTGTGGGAAGAACTATACTTGTCATTTCTGAGACCTGAAGATTCAAGGCATTATGAATGTAGACAGTCCCCTGAGGCAAGCACCTATACCTGGCTGAGCTCACAGTGGAGCTAATAGAGTCAGAAGAGAGGGAAAGACTATAAGTAACTTAACCTTGATTACATACACAAGGAGGCATAAATCTAAGGGAAGGTTACATTCCAATTACCACTTTTGTCCAAAGAAACTAGAAAAATAAAAATAGACCACGGAAGAATTGGCCAAACTGTAACTTAAGGGTCTCTTCCCTTTCTAGGTCTCTACCCCAAACCAACTCTGACAGCCCATCCTGGGCCCATCCTGGCACCTGGAGAAAGCCTGAGTCTCAGGTGCCAAGGGCCAATATATGGAATGACGTTTGCTTTAATGAGGTTGGAAGGCTTGAAGAAATCTTCTTACTACAAGAAGCCAGTAAAAAATGAGGCGTATTTCTACTTCCAGACTCTGAAGATCCAGGATACAGGGCATTACCTCTGTCTTTACTATGATGCGTCATACAGAGGCTCACTGCTTAGTGATATCCTGAAAGTTTGGGTGACTGGTAAGACAGGGGTATGCTATGGATTGGGTCACAAAGCTTTGATTCCCTCTACCTCCTTGTACCTAGTCATTTAATCAGGACTAATAGTGGGGGGGGGCAGAATTTCTCCAGTTTAGTGGGGGATTTGAAAAGTGCAAACTGGAAGACAGATGAGGAAAATAGCCCTAAGTATTGGAAGGAGGGGAAAGTTCTACTATTGGCTATTTGTATTTTGGATCTCGTCCTAGACACTTTTCCCAAGACCTGGCTACTTGTTCAACCCAGTCCTGTGGTTCAAATGGGTCAAAACGTAAGCCTGAGATGTCAAGGACTGATGGATGGAGTGGGGCTTGCACTCTATAAGAAGGGAGAAGAAAGACCCCTTCAGTTTCTGGATGGCACCAGCAACACTGGCAACACATCATTCTTCCTCAAGAATGTGACCTACAAGGATGCTGGCATCTATAGCTGCCAGTATTTTCTAAACTGGAAGACGTCCATTAAGATGGAAACATACAATACTGTGGAGCTGATGGTTGTAGGCAAGTGACCCCAACTGGCTTTAATGTTATTGTCATCTGTTTGTTTTTTATCGTTTGCTTTCACCGTGCTCTATGGTGGTCCTTGTGGCGCTTGCACTGTCCTAGAGCTACGAGCTAAAAAGAAAACACTAGGAGAGTGGTATCGGACTTTTATATCCTCCAGGGTCCTTCTCTCCCAGGATTCACCTTAAGCCTTACCTCTCGGCACTACCCATCCCCACTGTGACACATGAAAAAAAAATATTTTCCTTCAAGCCAGGGAGATCTTACAGGTACAAGGTCTTCCTGGTTGAGAGTAGGAACCAGTAGTCTTTAGAGAACCAAGGAAAGGGGGGAAGAACTCTAAACACACAAGGCTTGGAGTCACTAATCAAATGTAAGTGAAAAGAAACAGAAGCCCAAATGGGGAGATCAAAAACATTTGGCAGGAGAAAGGGTGCTGAGCTCAATGTCGCTTCTAACTGTGGTCTCTGGATTGGTTTCAGATAAGCCCCCCAAACCCTCCCTTTCAGCTTGGCCCAGTTCCGTGTTCAAAATAGGAAAGACCATCACCCTTCAGTGCCGAGTATCTCATCCAGTACTCGAATTTTCTCTGGAATGGGAAGAAAAAACAACATTCCAAAAATTCTCAGTAGATGGAGACTTCATCATCACTAACATTGAAGGGCAAGGCACAGGGACCTACAGTTGCAGCTATCGTATTGAGGCACACCCCGACATCTGGTCGCATCACAGCAAACCTCTGAAGTTGGCAGGGCCAACAGGTGAGAGGCTAACTTCCCATAGGAATATCCTTCCATATCCTGGAATCCTAAAGTAGTGCCCAGAAATATACGGGAAGGGGAGTGAGGGCATGAAGTCAGGACCCAGGGGTCTAGGCACACTTCCCTTGGGTATTCTACAATAATTCCAAGGAGCAAGCAGAATATTCTGAAGGCTCCATGGGAAGGAAGAGCACATCTAGCTCAAGCTTCTAAATAGAAGCTTTCTCAGTAACCAGCACCCTTCCCCCACCATGAATTGATCTGTCTGCCCTTATCCCCATCATGGCTTTTGCTTCTGGTCTTCTCTGGTCACAGGCTTCCTCACCTGGAATTCCATTCTGAATGAAGTGTTCAGGATGTCCTTATTTGTCCAGCTTATCTCCTTGCTGTTGCTAGTGCTGTGGATTCGGTGGAAGTGTCGGAGATTGAGATTCAGGTAACTGTCTCTTCCCTGTCTGGTGTTTCCTAAGCTAGCTGATTGTGTGCTCTCCTAGTCTCCAGAATGGGCCACTACCCAGTTGCAATAAGTCACAGGGACGAACTCTTAGGTTTCTCTTCGGCCTCTAGGCTTACAGGTCAAGATATTCTCCTTCCATCTCTTTCTCTTCCAGTTCACAGAGGGCTTATTTCCCAAGCCACAAAGTGGAGTCAAGTATAGTTTTCAGAGGCTACAGAAATAATCAGAAGCATGCTCCCTGACCTCTATACCTCCTACAGTGCCCAAATCTCCTCTTAAACAACTCTGTCCACAAGACATCATAGATGTCTTCCCACCGATATGGTGCGAACATACATTCTTGTAAGAATCTGTCTTCCAGGTTATCTAATTTCCATCTCATTTTTCAACTTTCAAGGGCTAGAGTGAATATTTGGGCTCATTTTAGGTTCTTTAGAAACCACTTTTTCTGTTACTCTAGACTCCTATTGTCTGTGCAGAGTATCCTTAGAATATAGTTTTAGCCTGGATAGGCATTTGATAAGACAACAGATGGAGCCTCAGAATTGGACTCTTTCCTCTGGCCTCTAAACAGCCCAAAAGATCTTCCTACCGTTTGATTCCCTAGTGTCCTTTGGACCATTGATCTCTCTCCTTAATCCCCATGAGTTTCTAAGGCTATTCCAATTGGTAATAAAAAGAGAAATGATAGATCTTGACCAGTAGAGGCCTTACCACCTGAATGTTTTCCCACTTACCTCTACTTCTGGGCATACCCTTCTTCCACCTTTGTGAGTCTGAGAAATTTAATACACAATGGATGATTACTATGACTATGTGTGTCTGTGTTTTCTGCTGAGATCTGAGGGATAGAGTGTCAGGGCAGCAAGTGGAGAGCCACTTATGGTTTCTGGAAAACAAAACAAAACAAAAATAAAAAAACACCATTTTTTCAAACAGTGAGCTCAAATTGTACTATTCTATAGATTCTACCCTAAGTTCCATGTGCTCTAGGCTAACCTCCTAGCAGGATTTAAAAAAAAAAAGAAAAGATGTAACTTCATGTGTCCTACCCTACTCCAAGACAATAGCATCAAAGAATAAGATCAGAATGCAGATTTCATAGAAAGCAGCTTGAAAAATTGTTTTCCTGACTAGGAAAAGGCTGAGGATTGTCATTGTTTCCTAAGGAAAAGCAGTCAATTGAATGTTGGTTTTAATTGTATAGGAGGCAGAGCCCCACAAGTGCGCTACACATTTGTAATCACAATTGAGGTAGTGGGAGAGAGATCCCACTCTCTGACAGGCTTAGCTCAGCATGGGCAGGCAGTCTTCTGGTAATTCATCAAGGCTGCCTAGGCAACCCTTCCATAACAAAGGCAGGTGAGGCAGGTCAGTCTGAAGACCAATCCTGCCTTAGGAACAACTGCTTCCAAACTTAAACTTGATGACTGAGAAACACTCAAGGTTGCTCTTTCCACCCCCACCCCCAACCACCCAGAGCTGCTGAGCTCCAGGGGTTCCAAGAACTTGAGATACAAACGCATTTCCCCATCTGACATATCATTTGCTGCAACAACCTAATCAGAGGTCATGGGAAACTGACCAAAAAATATCACCTGGGGGAGGGGCAGGGATGAGGGGCATGTAGGCTATGAAAGTGCAAGGGGTTCGTTCATTGGTGGTTGTGCCCTCAAAAAGAAAAGTCATCAGTGTCAGAAAAGATTATATCCCATTATCCTGGCCATACCCAGTCCCTATTGGGTACTGAATAAGCCAATGACATAAATTGCCGCCCCCTTCTCTCCGCCCTCCCCCTAATCCCAGCAACTCCTCTCATCTCTTTTCTGGTCTCACTAGAGAAGCCTGGTTGTTGGGAACAGCTCAAGGGGTCGCCATGCTCTTCATACTCATGGCTCTTCTTTGCTGTGGTGAGTACAAAGTATTGGGCCAGGGTCCTGGCAGCAGACTGGGGGCAGTCTTGGTGAGGAGGGGGCAGAGCCCGAAAATGGCTTCTTTTGCAGGACTGTGCAATGGGGCACTGGCAGAAGAGATTGGTGAGTTTTTTCCTGCTCCAGACTGGGACATTCCTTTCTGGAGATCCGAAATAACTACAGAGTGTCAGTGTCAGTACCCAGGGAGTGACTAGTTGGGAGGGAAGGGCCAGGAAGGGGCACTTGTTAAAGCTACTGGCAAAATTCAGCCTCCAACTCTGTTTTCCTGCCTGTGAAATTTCCTTCAGGCTCCTGCATTTTTGTGAGGCTCAGCTGAGACATCAGCTTCCCCTTTCCCCAGCACCTGAAGAAAGAAGCAAGATAGGAAAGAAAAGATTTTGTTTGAAGGGGAGGGGGGATCTGGGTAGGTGCTTCAAGAGAAAGGGAAGGAGGGAGGGGGAATGCCAGGAGGATGGCTTCATTAACTCTGCTGTTTCTAGAAATAATCATGCCAACTCCTAAGCCTGAACTGTGGGCAGAGACGAACTTCCCTCTGGCCCCGTGGACAAACTTAACCCTCTGGTGCAGAAGTCCTTCTGGCTCAACTAAGGAGTTTGTGTTACTGAAGGACGGGACCGGGTGGATTGCAACTCGCCCGGCCTCGGAGCAGGTCCGGGCTGCCTTCCCCCTTGGCACCCTGACCCACAGTCACACCGGGAGTTACCATTGCCATTCATGGGAGGAGATGGCTGTGTCGGAGCCTAGTGAAGCACTTGAACTAGTAGGAACAGGTAAGCGAAGGCAGAGAATCCTCGTGGGACCTCTGTGCTGCTGGGAGGAGGGAATGGGGGAGGGGCGAGGAAAAGAGTGAGAGGAGACCAGTTTGGGAACTCAGGACTAGTCAGGATGCATTTCATTTCTTTGTGGAGAAAGTAACTCTGAGCTTCCCATCTTGGACACTTCCAAACTTTTGATTCCCTTGTCATCCCATTTTATTTTCTAGATATCCTTCCCAAACCTGTCATTTCGGCTTCCCTCCCAGTCCGGGGCCAGGAACTGCAGATCCGGTGCAAAGGATGGCTGGAGGGTTTAGGGTTTGCTCTGTTTAAGAAGGGAGAGCAGGAACCTGTCCAGCAACTTGGTGCCATTGGAAGAGAAGCCTTCTTTACAATTCAAAGAATGGAGGATAAAGACCAGGGCAATTACAGCTGCCGCACACACACCGAAATGCAGCCCTTCAAGTGGTCTGAGCCCAGTGAGCCCCTGGAGCTTGTCATAAAAGGTAGAGATGAAAAAAGGGGTGTGTGAGGGAGGAGGGACGGAAAGTGCCGGTGGGACACACTCGGATCTCCACGACAAACTTCGCTGCTGGTACTAGGAGCCTGTGTCCAATCTTAGGTCCAGGCAGGCGTGGCGCTGGGAGTGCCAGGGCCTCTCGCTGCACGATATTAATAGCCATAATTGTTATTAATAGCTTGGGTTTGTGGAGGGTGATTTAATTTTTCTGATTATTTTCCCATTGATTACCTCATTTAACTATAGAGAAAATCTTGAAGAGATGTAAAATAGGTACTATTACTTCTCTTATTCGGATGGGCAAACTGAGACTCAGAGAACTAGCTAATAGAGTCCCAAGGAAAGTTTACCCCTTCAATCGCCTCCAGTGACAGTGAGGATTCAGATTCCTCTAGAGGCAAAGAAGGACTGGATGGGGAATGCCTGTAAAAACAAACAAAAACATTAATGCATCTATTTATGAAAATGCATATAGAGATCAGCTTTCCCAAACCAACATTTACTGTATTTATTTTCTGCTTTCTTGCTTTGGTTTTGTGATGTTTTGTTTTTCTCTTCTAGAAACATACCCCAAGCCTTTCTTCAAGACATGGGCCAGTCCTGTAGTCACTCCTGGTGCCCGAGTGACTTTCAATTGTTCCACCTCTCATGAGCACATGAGCTTTATTCTTTACAAGGATGACACTGAAATTGCATCCAGCGACCCAGCCTGGGGAGAGCCAGGGTCTAGTGCAGCTCACTTTCTGATCATTTCAGTGGGCGCTGGTGATGGAGGGAACTATAGCTGCCGCTATTATGACTTTTCCATCTGGTCTGAGCCTAGTGACCCAGTGGAGCTCATTGTGACAGGTTAGGCACGGGTGGGGGGAGTCTTGCTGGAGGTAGCATTTGACCCCAGGAGAGTGATTGGAGGGACTGCCGGTGGGAGGGGAAGAAATGTGTCACCCACTTACTGAGATGGTCCTTTTAGGCTTGGCCTTCAACTTTGAGTTCAATATCTGCTTTTTCCAGAACTGAGTTGTCAGGGATTGGTGGGCTGGATGACCCTCAGAAAATAGGAGAAAACCTTGAAATGCCAGTTGCTTGTTAGACAGCCATTACAAATGATCATTTCAAAGGGTGTTTAACGTCATAGGAAAGTGTTTACAATATAAACATACCTCACTCTCCAACTCTGAATACAGAGGGGTCTCAGTTATATAAATAGTCTCAGCTCCAAGGACATAGTCATGTGTTAAAATATAAGTGGAAAAATAGTTATATTTGAGCTTAGAAAATTATGTTTTCTTCATTAGTTTTTTATTGCATTCTCTAATTTTCTACAGCAAACATACATCATCTACCATAACAACATTATAAAGGCTATTTGCAGAATGTGGGGCACAGTCTTCTCTTATATTATGATCTCTTTCCTTTTAGAATTCTACCCTAAACCTACTCTCTTGGCACAACCTGGCCCTGTCGTGCTTCCTGGGAAGAATGTGACACTGCGCTGCCAAGGAATTTTCCAGGCCATGAGGTTTGCCCTCTTACAGGAGGGGACCCATGCTCCCATACAGTTCCAGAGTGCTTCGGGGACCTCAGTTGACTTCCTCCTCCACACTGTTGGAGCAGAGGACTCTGGGAACTACAGCTGTATCTACTATGAGACAACCATGTCCAACAGGGGCTCACACCCTAGTATACCCCTTATGATCTGGGTGACTGGTAAGGACAGACAAAATACGGGGTTGGGATAGGATCAGTTGGGGTAGGAACTAAGGGGGTTATTCTCTTCTAGAAGGGCATGCCCAAAATATGGAGGGGATTCAAGGAAAAACAACTACCATGGTGTGGGGAGTAGCAAGGTTGCATACTTAGACCTTATTCATCTTTGTTCTTTCTAGACACATTCCCCAGACCATGGTTATCTGCTGAGCCTAGTTCTGTGGTCACTATGGGACAGAATGTTACTCTTTGGTGCCAAGGACCAGTCCATGGAGTTGGGTACATTTTGCACAAAGAAGGAAAAGCCACTTCAATGCAGCTTTGGGGGTCCACCAGCAATGAAGGAGCATTCCCTATCACCAATATATCTGGTGCAAGCATAGGTCGTTATAGCTGCTGTTACCACCCTGACTGGATTAGCTCTATCAAGATAGAGCCTAGCAACACGCTGGAACTCATAGTCACAGGTAAGGGGATTAGACTGTGGACTGGGTATTGTAGTGTAGAAAGGATCAGATTGGCTGGTTCATAGGAGACTAGGGGAGGTCAGGGAGGAATGGACTCTAAAATGGCTTCTCTCTGACCAGCTGTTAATTTCTTATAGGTTTACTTCCTAAGCCCAGCCTGTTAGTTCAACCTGGCCCCATGGTAGCCCCTGGAGAAAATATGACTCTTCAATGTCAAGGGGAACTGCCAGATTCAACGTTTGTCCTTTTGAAAGAGGGGACTCAACAACCGTTAGAGCAGCAGAGGCCAAGTGGGTACAGAGCTGACTTCTGGATGCCAGTGGTGAGGGATCAAGATTCTGGTGTCTACAGCTGTGTTTATTATCTGGATTCCGCTCCACTTGTGGCTTCAAACCATAGCAACTCTCTAGAGATCTGGGTAACCGGTAAGGTTCTGAAGCCCAGTAAGCATTTAGATTTTGTAGTTTTTAGGCCTTTAAGACTTAAGAGCAATACAAGAGATGGCTGGGTTTGGGGCCACTTCTTTTAATGCCGTGTTCTTGTTTTGCTCTCAGATAAGCCCCCTAAGCCCTCTCTGTCAGCCTGGCCCAGCACTGTGTTCAAACTAGGAAAGGACATCACCCTTCAGTGCCGAGGACCCCTACCAGGAGTTGAATTTATGCTGGAGCATGATGGAGAAGAAGCACCCCAACAGTTCTCCGAGGATGGAGACTTTGTCATCAACAACCTGGAAGGGAAAGGCATTGGAAACTACAGCTGCAGCTACCGTCTGCAGGCCTACCCTGACATCTGGTCAGAGCCCAGTGATGCCCTGGAGCTGGTTGGAGCAGCAGGTGAGTGGACAATCTCCACCCCATGCAAGTTCCTGTTGTGATGTTCCTGAGATCTCAAGGACAGCCCCCACAGAGATAGGTCAAATTAGGAGATGGGAAGTATATGGAATTGGAGCCCTCAAATACATCATAGCTCTTGTAAAGATGAGGCGGAGGTAGGCCTTCAGGTATACTCAGAGATACGGCATAGATGCGTCTAAGGCCTCCCTGCGTGCCAGAAAGGAGGTCTGGGTGTCTCAGCATATGCGTCTCGACTGATCAGCCCTCCAACCGCTCAGTACTTGGCTTGCATAGTGACTCTGAAGAGGTAAGAGTGAGAGGACAACATAGTATTAAAGGGAACAGTGATATGCTAAGTTCTGATTCTGTTTATTTATATACCACAGGGCCTGTTGCTCAAGAGTGCACTGTGGGTAACATTGTCCGAAGCACCCTGATTGTGGTGGTGGTGGTAGCCTTGGGGATAGTGCTAGCTGTAGAGTGGAAGAAGTGGCCTCGACTTCGAACTAGGTAAATACTCATCTCAGCTCAATTCCAGAAATGGAGTGCTGCTGGAAAAATTCATGATCTAGTTACTTTTCTGGCCTCTGAGCTCCACCCTACTATCCGTTTTCAGAAGCTCTTCTCTCCCATTAATTTTCTATCTTTTTTCTTTTTATAGGGGCTCTGAGACAGATGGAAGAGACCAGACCACAGTCCTTGAAGAGTGCAACCAAGAAGGAGAACCAGGCACCACCACCAATTCTCCTTCATCTGCCTCTCAGGGAATCTCAGTGGAACTGACAGTCCCAATATAATTACCCTCTCCTTTACAAGAGCTTTCCTCTCCTTTCTTTTACCTGCAGAGACCTGAAAATCCAACTTGGTTCCCCTGGAATGCAGCAGCATTTAATGATTCTTGACCTCTAACCTTACCTGAGTGGGGTCAAGAGGATTCTTGAAGTGGCAAGCTCCACTAGGTCAAGCTGTTTCCTCTACCCCCAAACTCCTCACTCTACTGTGTTACTGGTGCATGGAATCCTACTCAAAACATATTCTTCTGAATAAAGAGAGTATTCACTATTTAACTGCAAAAAGCCATGGTAGTGGTCTTCTTTTGTTCTGTTTCCCACTTACGACTTACCAGAAATGATAAGAGAACTCCTTTTTCTGTTAGGAGCAGTTCATGGATTTAGTGGAGGAGAAGGGGGACGGGAGGGTTCCCAAATACCACTTCACGACTTAACTTTAGATATGGGCACTGAACATGGTGTTCTTCTGCCCCTCCATCCTACCGCTGAATGACAATGTTCTGTTCAGGTTAAACATGAGAAGAACAAACACTGAAGTTCACTAATTTTTTTCCACTATGTTACTTTCAGATCCAGAGGCTTCCAAACAGAGGATCTGGTCCTCTATAGAACTTTGAAACTGGCAAAGTATGTCTTGTGACACTTATTAGCAACCATGTAGTATTCCATAATGACTATTAATAAATTAATAAAATCTGATATTTCACCCCTATAAAGAAAGTTCCGTTTCTCCAAACGTGTGGGTCTCTGGTGGTGGGATTTCTGGAAGTGAGGAAGCAGTTAGCATGCAGGGACCTCTTAGTGTCTACTCCTAGGACTCAAGTCGGAACTGGCTCTTATTTTTATCCTATGATCATTTTTCCCTGCATTAACATACACTTTGTTTCATGGATGGGAATTCAGTACACATTAGATGTGTTTGATTGAGGAGGGAGGGTTACCTAATTCCTTGAACCTTGTTTAAGACCTCAGAAGAATTGATTTGTGGGTCCTAGAAGAGTTCATGACCCCTTCACACATGACCCTAAAGTTCCTTGCCCCCCAGTACTGTGTAATTCTAAGCAAACAGCGTTCAATGGAACAATACACAAGGGTTGAACACTCAGTGAGCTATTTAATCCTGGGTACAATAAAGTTTAGAAAGTAACTCCTATATCCGTGCATTAGGAAGCTTATTTGTCCCAGAAGTTAATGAAAAAAAATGCATCCTATTTCCCTTAATCCTTAAGAATGAAACATGCTGAGTATTATAGACTAATTTGTATTAAGCTCTGTGGAATGTAGAAGTACAAAGTCCCACTCTGATTTCCATTTGATGAGATTCTATTAGTTGCTTACACTAATTTCTTATAGTGTTTCTAAAAATTGCATTTGAAAAGTGCTTTTACATTTGAATCCAGCCAAACCTAATTGTTGCTTTGTGCTGAACATTACTCACTGCCCTCAAACTCTACATCCTTAACCCTCAGCCAAGCTGTGCCCCTGTGAACACTGACTGGAAGGAAGCCTGTCCTTAGTCCTTGGGTTTAGGATAAAAAAAATCCTTTGATGGGGCCCAGTTATGTTTTCTGATCTTTAGATGTTTCAAAGTGTATGTTGTCAAGGTTAGTGTCAGAGTTGTGCAAGTCATCAAGGGATCTAGCTGTTGAGAGAGAGAGAGAGAGAGAGAGAGAGAGAGAGAGAGAGAGAGAGAGAGAGAGAGAAACAGAAACTTCAGAGAGCGAGAGCCATGAACTGAAATTTAGAGAAGACTCCAAGTTAGAAAAGCAGGATCTAAAAAAGACAAACATGCCAGAGACTCTTGTGAAATGTACACACTGAACCGGGGTCTCCTGTGTCACCAAGGTTCAAAGAGAGATACTTATGTGCAATCAGGAAAACAAAACCCTAGAAGCCTTGCCCTGAGAAACAAACCATGAGAAATATTGTGACACTGGACTCTCAGTTGGCTTTCTCAAAACACTTACACACTGCTCTTTCACTCAGAGAACCCAGTTCTACAAGAATTAGAAGGGAGAAAATAGTTGTCAATTAACTGTGAAATACTTATAAGACAAAGAGTCGCTCTGGAATTTAACTTTATTACTCCCTGTCAAAGCTATGTCAGTGAATTAAGTATCTATTTATAATGCAGAAGTCGTCACAAACTATCTCAATGAATTAAATATCTATTTATAATGCCAATGTTGCTTGTTTCTGACAATTCTCCTCATGGTCTGTTTTTTTTTTTCAACCTGGTTGCCATGGGAATCAGTCCCTTTACCCCTGGCTGGCCTCTAATCATCACCCAGCATCAAGTAATTTATGGGAAGTGGAATCTCAATGAAGGAATGAACCTTTACAGGAGAATTGTCTCTCCAAAAAGAAAATCCAAATGCCTCTCCCAAGTCTGAGAAAATAGATGTAAATACCTGCTGATCTCTGAGTTCATACACCTTTGGCTCCAGCATCCCAAAGGTGTGAAGATGGTCCAATACAGGATTTCTCCTTTATAGCCATACTGATGTATAGACACATAGTCTATTCTTGCAGACCTCCAGGCAAACGGAGCTCACCCCAACATGAGACAGTTTGAGAATTTCCAATTGGTCTGTGGACCGTCTCTCTACCTGTGTATATCCCTTTCATACTTATTGGTCCTAATGCTTATTCAAGTTGTAACCCAGACTAAATCCACAACAATCCTCCAAAGGATAGAAAATGGGAAAAGTCTGAGTCCAATCAATCTTCATCAGTGGTGGTATCAGAGTTCAATCAACTCCCATTTAGAAATGTGTTTGTGCTATTAGTTCTCAACTATCTTGGCTCCAGGTATGGCAGAGTTTATTATATCTGCCTCAGTCTTCCAGACTGAACCAGAGCAGCAGTTTAAAACATTTGATATATCTGTGTGTTCTACAAATACATATTGGCTGTTTTCTATATATCACACATTGTTCTGGGCACTGAGTGCAGTTCTGAGTGAAATAGATACTATCTATCTGGTGTGGGAAGCAAATGATAAGTATCACGGGTAGTAAGTTATATGGAATATTACATGGTAATAAGTGCTGCAGTGAAAAACCAAGCAAAGAAAGAAACCTCAAGATTTATTTTGTTGAGGTCACTGCAAGTTTTTTAAAGATGGTTGGGAAGGTCTCAATGAGAATGTAACATTTAAGTTATGGTTTAAAGAACACAAAAGCACAATTAGTACATATTTTTAGGCAAAGTGTGCTCTACTCAGAGGTCCCAAAATAGAAGTCCTGCCACGTTTTTCCAAGTTATTAGTGAGATTGTGCGGCTAGAGCGGAGTAAGTAAGGAGGAGCATAGAAGCAGATACACTCCTGAGAGGCAATGGGAATGCAGCCAAGAATGACCTTGGATGTCTCCATAAGTACATTGACTTCCACTCGGAATGAAACAAGAAGCCACTGGAGTTACATTAGCGTAGGACCATTTAGCCTTCTCTGTAGAGGGCATAAGGGTGGGAACAGAGAGATCTCCAAGGAGGCTATTGCACTGATTCAGGAAAGAGGGGGCTGTATTAGGCTAGTGTGGTAGCAGAAGGGGCAGTGAGAACTAGGCAGATTATTGATTTGTTTTGTGGAAAGACTCTACAGGAGTTGCTGATAACTGGGTGTGGGGTGCGTTCTGTAAACATTTGTATTAGAAGACAGAAACGTTTCACATGCTGCCACCGGGCTTTTGTCCCTGGATCACTTTCATCACATCCTCAAGAGTTTTCCAATGCCTCTCAAACCAGGACACCACTGTAGGACAGTTTGTTAATGTGTTTTTCATGGTCTACCCAGAAACATTGTCAACAGGACGTGGTCTCTTGTGTCTGCAGCAGTCCAAAGAGCA
This sequence comes from Ondatra zibethicus, assembly GCA_004026605.1. Classification (NCBI taxonomy): domain Eukaryota; kingdom Metazoa; phylum Chordata; class Mammalia; order Rodentia; family Cricetidae; genus Ondatra; species Ondatra zibethicus. Next base: position 55,463 of record PVIU01009464.1, read on the forward strand.
CAAGCGCTGGAGAACAAACACTGAAATGATTACTTTCTGAGATCCCTGTTCACCATTGCCATCACCTAAAATGGCATTAATTTTAGGTAGGCAGTTCACACTGTTGCTTCATACAAATTCCATGGTCAACAACCCTTACCAGTTTTTTTTTTTCACACAAGCTCTTGACAGTTCAATTATTTCTTATGCCTTACTCATGCACATGTCATGGTTGGCAATTACGTTTTTAACTAAAATCTTAAGAGCTGATATTACCTCCTGTTATGTCTTGATTTGTGAGCCCTAGCTTATAAAAATCATACATTATCATTTAGTGAGTCCCTTTCTAGATATCTAAATAATAAAACTTATCTACCCCTAGCAGCTACCTAGCATGAAGTTCCTTGCTACTGTCCCTGGTCACATGTAACCAGGATGCAGAGTCACTGAATTAAGTATTTCAGAGCTGGAAATAGAACTGAATTTTGGTTTTTTTACTGTTCTCGGAATTACTCTGGGTCTGGGAGTGTGTTCTCAATAAGCTTTAACTGAAGAGGGAAAACTCAGTCCGAATGTGGATAATACCATCTCATGATCTGTGGGTCCCAGACCAAATAAAAAGAATGAAAGGAGAAACACAGCTAAGCAACGACATTCTTCCTTCTCTATCTCTTGATTTACTGGGGCTTTTATAAACTGGGATAAGTGTTAACACTGCCATGAACATCACCATGTCTTCTCTAACACGATGGATTGTAGCCTCAAACCAGGAAGCAATGGAAGCCAGTCCTTCCTTCAGTTGTCCCTTGTCAGGTATTTTGTTACAGTCATGAGAAAGGCAAACTAATACAACCTGCTTCCCAAACCAGATGCCCCATACTAAACTTCAGATAGCATGGTACCCAGAACAGAATGAAGGTACAGTATTTACTATATTGACTCCCTTCCCACCATGTCATTTTTATTTTCTTAAACAGCACTTATATTCATTTTGCATGAAAGGCTCTATTTTAGTGCTTTACATTTATTGAGCATTTTAATCCTTACAACTAATGTTTGAGATAGGTCCCGTCATTATTCACATTGCTGACAAAGAAGGAAACAGATGCACACTGGAGTAAGGCAAGCTAGTAGGCCACTCAGCTAGCAAGTGTTAGGGACAGGATTTGGACCCAGGCAGTCTGGCTCCACACTTCATGCTTGTAATCACTGAGCTATGCTGTCTCAGGTTTCTGTGAGCTTGCACTCTCAAGGGAAGGAAGGGCCTCAGCCCAATTCACTGTCCACTGCCAACGCAAAACCTGCAGCCCTGCTGTGAGAATGCACACCCCCTTCCTCCCCCTTCCCTTCCTTCTCAACAGAGGGTGGCCTCTAAGATTTCCAGAGGAATCCTTCCACAGGCTACCAAATGTAATCTTCATCTTTAGACTGCCCTTCCAGGACTCCATGCCTCTCTGCTCTGTTGCCAAAGAAATTCTTCCAATTCTCCTTTCTGGGGAAATCAAATGATGCTGCAATTGTGGAGAACCAACAAGATGTGTGAAAACCCATTTTCTGAAAAGCCCAGGGAGGGAAAAGCCACCGTGGGTGGTAGTAGGCCTGGGGAAGAAACATGCTCCCTGATGCTCCTTCCTACCATCAGCTGTGGTACTTTAGCCAAAGCTGTCATACCCTGTGGCAAATGAACTCTATGGAATTCTGGCTCAAGTTGTGTTTTTAACTTTTTGTGGTCAGAATTTGTGGGGAGCTGAAACCACTCAGCTGACTTATTGGTCTATCACAGGTTACTTTTGTTGTAAAGTCCATGGTGCCTTATTTTTTAAATTATAAACGTTTAAGTTAGCATACAAAGTATTAGGTTATAGCATGGAATTTTGAAATGCAGCTTCTTGCTCATCTCTTTCTCCTCCCTTTTCTTCCATCCCTCCCTCCCACATTGTTCCCTTCAACCCCCAATAGCCTTCTTCCACTTTCATGTTGCATGTGCTCTGTGGCCCCCTCCCACCCTTGACACTGCTTTTCCCTCACTCATGGTCCTCTTTCCAGTTTCATGACTTTAGCTCAGGCTGGCCCTGAGCTCATCATCCTTCTCCTTAGCCTCCAGGGTGTGCCAGCCTGGCTGCAGGTGCTGTTTTGGGGGACTGAGACATTGCATGTGTCTCATGTAGTAGTTAAGTCATCTATACACTTATTTTATGCCTGTGGGGAAAATACCTCTTATTTCTCCAGAAGGCAAAAAACAATCTATGTGAAATGATCATTTAGGACAGTTGTTCTCAACCTTCCTAATGCTGCGACCCTTTAATACAAGTTCCTTTTGTTGTGGTGACGCCCATCTATAACATTATTTTCATTGCTACTTTTAACTGTAATTTTCATGCTGTTAGAAATTATAATGTACATATCTGATATTAAGGATGTCTGATATGTGACACCTGTAAAAGGGTCATTAGACCCCAAAGGGGCCACGATCCATAGGTTGAGAACCACCAGTTTAACAGCATGTTGAATAGGAGTCGGAATTCATTTTTTTACCTAAGTCCTGTAAAGGTTGTCAGCTGTTAGTAAATTTGTCATAACTAGCTAAATTGTATTAACAGTGGCCCCATCCTCACTATGGACAGGAGAATGGAAGAGAAGAAAGGACAAGAATTAAGAAAAAGAAATTACGTTTAAAAATGCCCTATCAATACTATGAAGGGCTGCTCCTCATATATTGGGCAAATCAGGAAGTAGAGAACATAGTCTACAATCAAAACAGCTCCATGTTTCAACAATCAGCATCTTCTTTGCTACCTTATACCAGTCAGGTCCCATCTCTTAAGGGCTCTAGCACCACAAAGCTGGGAAGAGAGTGTTATAACAGAAGCCAGAGTGGGGAGTTCCCCATTCAAACTGCCACATAAAGACAAGGAATCCTAGACTTGAGAGACTCAAGAGGGCTCTGGGATGATACAGCACACAGATGGTCTATCAAATGTCTAAAGAGTATTTGAGACAACTCTGCTTGAATCCTTCTGCAGCAGGAGTGGGAAGGCTTATTACCTATAGGTGTGGTTTCCCCTTGAGCTGTCAATCACCTATAAAGGTGATGAAATTATTTTAATGGCTCCAGATTCCATATTCAATGGCTCATAGAACATGTGCAACATGAAATTCTTTCTTCAGACATTAATTTTCTAAGTCAATTTTCCTCAAATACAGCAACAAGATGAGAACAATGCTTAGGTATGCTTTCATCTATTTTAGAGCTTTTATTTTTTATTAATTTTAAAATTAAATTGTCAACTCCAATACAATGTACTTCATAATTCTACTAATGTAACTCCATGGTTTCAACTGCATGTTTAGTGATCATACTATACTCATACAAAGTGGGATTAAATTAAATTTCAAGTTAGGTGGAAACACTAGGCCTTTTGTAGGAGTCTTCCATTCATTCTGAGATTGTACAGTTAATTTCAAAGCTGAAGTACACAACTTCATATTTTCTCCAAATATATTTAAATAAGAGTAGTACCCCTTTGCTAATGTTCATTCCTACAGCTTTGTGACTATACTTACATCCGACCTTGATAGATGCTACACATTTATCCATGTATCTTCCTGGTTTACTGTGGTTCACTAATTCCACCCATTCTGCATACAACCATTCAACAAGTTAACCACTCAACTATCCCTATTATCAACTACTCTTTTTTTCCAACATGTTTGAAAATGCATTGTGGAAGTGTTTTGAGAGACCTTAGAAGTCCAAGTAAATGAATTTTGTGGTTTCCTGTTGGAAGCCCATCCAACAGGAAATGAACCTAGTCCGGTACATCAGGTTCTTAATGAATCCATGCTGGTCCCTGGTTACTGGCGAATCTCCTTCCAATGGCTCAGAAATTATTTTCTTAATTATCTAGTCTAGAACTCTGCTGGAGATCTATGTTAAAATGACCCGGAGAATCTTTGAAAACTTTCTTTCCTTTATGAAGAAAAAGAACAGCCTTGTTTGGGCTGATGGTGTCTTTCTCCTATCTTCCAAGCCCTGAAAGAGCTGATCAGATAGACAAACAACAAAACAAAACAAAACCAGCAATACTAGATGGTATGCTATATGCTATACCTCTTCAGCATTTTTTTCTGAAGTGGGAGGATTCACCTTTGTAGACCCACATAAAAACTCCACAACTAAGGTCACAGAATTTATGTGACATTTTTGAAAAAAAATTCTAGAAGGCCAATTGGGCAGTATGGTTGACAACAGAAAAGTGTTGCTTCTGATGTGTACTTTATAGACCTCAGACATTCTCTCATTCAGAACCTCTTGATCTTTAATGGGTGTGCACGTGTTGTGCGTGGCTAGGTTTCTGGTACAACAGGTCTGAGGCTGGACCTGAACCTTGACATTTCTCACTGGAGATGTCTGTGCTGTTGCTGCACAGACCATGATTTGTGGAACAACATACTAGATTAGTGATTAGAGTACCTGGCTTGCACACATGATTCCTTTCAAGAACTTTAAAAAATTCCCATTAAGGACTACCCTGAGATGAAATATATCAGACTGTCAGGCCTTGGCACCTTACAGTTCCTCCATTTATTTTCAGACACAGCTAAGTTTGAGAGTGCTCATGTAGGGCTAGTCAGAGTTTTGTCTTTGGTTACTGGTTTCTCTTCAGACAAGGTATGGGGACCATGTCCCATGTGCCGTGCATGGCGGTACACACTTGTAATTCCAGTACTTAGAAAGTAGAGGCGGAAGGATCAGAAGTTCAAAGTTATCCTTGGCTACACAGTATGTTTGAGTCCAGCCTGGAATACATGAAAGCCTGTCTCCAAAACAGAAACCAGCTTGGACAAGAAACTCTATTGAGAGTCAATGGGTGGCACAAAAAAAAAGACATGAAAATAGGAAAGTGATTTGTTGATAACCGAAGTTCATTATATAAATGTGTAAAATTGTCAAACAATGAATTAGGAAAAAAACAAAACAGAACAAAATCCCCTTGTTCTTTCAACTGCTGAGGTTCAGGAACCTAGCTGCGGCAGACCAATGTGTGACCATGCTTTCAGGCAAGCTACTGCTAACCAAATAAGTTGGACGTGCTTTAAGATATTCCATTTCAATGTTGATGATCTGTAGGGCTAATGGCTTTCCTAGTTCTGTGTGCTGCAGTGATTGAAAGGCTGGAAGGGTAGCGTGTGTGGGAGGAAGGGCAGGGAAGAAATAAACTCTTATTTTCCCTGTGGGTCGTTTTATATAACACCATCTCTTGTAGAACAAGTTAGAGAGTTCTGTAGAAATAAATGACCAGGTTTTAGCTTGGTTCAGGCATTCACAGACCTCAATACCATGTTTGTCATTTTATCAGAATAAACATAAACATAGAACAAAACACATTTCATTTCTTGGTAGTAGGACAAGGACACGGGCTAGACTAGTCACAGCAAGTGAAAGAATGTGAGATGCGGAACTTAAAACCTAAGACCCAAAGCAAATCATTCAAAAGTAGATTTGCCCATGAAGGTCCCCTGTCACAAAGTTTAAAGATCTGCAATAGGAGAGAAGATCCTTGTCACCAAGAGCAAGCATTGGATTGTATGGAACTCACAATTTCTCAGTTGAGCAATCCTGACAGAAACATTCTGTCTGGTAGCCAACCAAAGGGACGAAGCATATCGGTGTGCAGGCGGAGTGTGTGAAGGGCAGCAGTTTGGCTGGCACCCCAGCCAGGGGCATACCAGAGAGAGTGCAGCCAAGGAGGGCGAAGCTCAAAGAGGAACAAAGAGCAGACTGGATGGTGGCAGGTCTCAAAAAAGTTCTCAGCAAGATTCCTCTTTGGGAAGCAATTCTTGCTGGCGCCAGACCTGACAGTCCCTTGAGACAGCATGGAAAAGGACCACATTGAAGCCTCCTGATAGGGTCATCGTTATTATATTACTGACCAGGCTGCCACAGGAGAGAGTTAACTTTCCACGCTGCTCCCACATAAGAGGATTTAAAAATGAAATCTCTGGAAGGGAGAAGTAGTGGTTCTGCGGACTTTTCCGAATGTTTGTCAGTCGCTCATCTACTTCTGGAGAACTTCCAAAGACAGAAGCAAAGTGAGGCCGTATTTACCTTCCCCTCCATCACAATTCAGCTTGGGCCCCTACTCTTCACCCAAATCAGCGTGTGTCCCACTCTCCACCCGCTTCAGACCTCACAAACAATCTCCTCCGTGGAGCTTAGTAGGCTCAGAAAGGGTTCAGAGAACCCTTTGCGCAGAAGGACGACTACAGGTGACGATTATCATTAAAGTACGGTAGAGCTAAAACACAAAACAAAAACAAGCAAAAAACTGGGAGAGAGGAGATTGTATTTCACCATAAAGAAATGGCAAAAGGACAAAATATTTGAGGAGACAGATGTATTTAACATTACACTATGTGTATATAGAGTGTAAATATGTATGAATATGTATATATACATTTGTCATCACTCAACATCAATATGTATAATGTCCATGTTTTGCATAGCAATAAAATATGAAACTCTAAACAATAAACAGCACGAAAGTCCAACTCCTTGAGTCACTTAGTAACTCTGCTAACAGGCTAAAAATAGTTCCTAGTCTATCAGCTGCTTGACTCCCTTCTTTCTTCTGTGGGCGCTTGGATTGCCTGAGTTCTCTGTGAAGCTGCCCTGCTTGCCCTTCTCCAAAAGGCATATATGCACATCCACAATACTTTTTCTTTCTCCGTGTCTGATGAAAAGCAAGCAACAGACCCTTTTGAGAAGAAAGGGACAGAAAAAGTCAGTTTTAGGGTGTGGGGAAGAGCTCCGGGTATGAATCATCCACTTTGCCACTTTTCAATTGGATGTGTTCAGACAGCTTGTTAACCTGCCCCCCAAACAAAATGTTTTCTAAAACATTTGTAAAAGTAAAATGAATAATTATGGCATTCACTTCAGATCCTGGCTCTTGATTTTAGGATCTATGGACATCCAGTGCCTAGCACACAGTATGTAATCAATAAATGATAGTATTAATTCTCTTTTCTACAGAATTCTTTATTAAAGGCCATAGAGAAAACAGCAGATGAGGTTGGATGCTAAAAAGTCACAACAAATTTGAAACAGAAATGTGAGGGGAAAAAATAATAAATATCACAACCTGAGATAATCACCGAAGCATGAATAGAAGTAACCTTGAGCTGTCTCTGCCTTAGGCTTCCTCAACTTCAAGGGTTTGCTTTAATTTATCTTTAGACTATAGCCTGGGGTACAGATTAAAGTCTCTGGCCTACAAGTTACACATAGGCCTGTGACCTTGCACGAATCCCTCAGTTTCTCTCAGCTCGGTATTCTCATCTGCAGGAAGAGGACAAAAGGAGTACTTGGTTCATGAGGCAGTAAAAATGCAGTGGACTTAATACAGTATGAGGGGAAGGCAGTGTGATATTTGGCTTTCTCGTGTTCATACTGTCTTAGGGTTGCTGAGTCTGGAGCTTCTTGTCTCCACATACATTTGCAGAGGTCTTTACCTCTCTCTGCACACCTGGGTACGATTATGCTTTCTGGGAAAAATTCGAGCTGGCCTGTGTCAATTGAGAAACAGAATTCCAAATCTATAGGAGCCCCTTGGGATTTGGTGAACATCAAATGGAGAGAAGACATGGAAATCATTGATCTTGTGTTTTCTTGGCCCCACTCTTGAACATGCTGTAAGCAGGGCAGTTCCTGCCAGGAGAAAGGGTGTGTCACCTCTGCTACTCCTCCTAGTTGGCAGGGTCTGGAGATAATTACTTAAAGACAAGCTGAGGAGTAGTGGTGGTGGCGGTAGCAGGGATAACATGCATGGCTTCTGGCCACCATAAAAATTAAGGACAATGTGAACAATCTTCCACAATGTCTGTCAGGGAAGAAATAATAATGATAATAATCAATACCAACAACAATAATAAATAATACTTGATGGGCTCTCCTAAGAATATGCTCAAATTTATCATAGGACTCATGGATAATAATGGTTAAGGATAATTCGGTTAATATACCTAAGGCTTACAAAACATTAAGTGGGCTTATAAGAACAGGGGATAATCGTGATTATAAAAGCTTATATTTATTAACGGCTCTCTATGCATTGTACTCTGCACTAAGCACTTAATATGTATTTTCCTCAGAACCCTATAAGGGCCATGCAGCTTAGTAAGATTAAGTAACTTGTCCTCAGGCACAGAGCTAGCAAGTGGGAAAGCCAGTGAACACACAGCTGATCTGATTCAAACATCTATTCTTTTTCTCTTGCACTGTGTGCAGAAAAAGGAGCAGACCTAGCTGGAGAGGACACCTGTTTGCCTCCCAGTCCCTCAGCAACAAATACCTGCAGGATTCTGCACACAACAGATTGGTTACCATGGGAGCCACCTGCTCTCCCAAGCCTCTTATTACCAGTTTTGGACCACGGGGCTTCTGGAAAATAGAATCCTCCATCACCTCCAGTAGGGTGGCAGGTTCCCTACTGAGTAGAACAGTCTGGTACCCAGACAACCATGTGTGTCATCTTCTCATAAATGTGTGAATTGAGAGACATGAGGGAAATTCCTACTCCCTAATTACTAATGCTTGAAACTGGACCTTTAGAACATTCTGTCTTTTATTAATGCAAATACCTGTTTTGATTCATTTACACCACAGTGTGAATCTTTTTCATCATTTTCAAGAAAACTATTCTCTTAGATTTTAGTCTAATGTAGTTAGCACCACAAGCAAAGCCCTTCATACTCCCAAACTATTATTTCCGTCTTTAACTCCAGCTACTTCCACTGCCCATTTGAACAGCCCCACCACTTCCCAGCTCTAAGAATTTCTTTTTTTTTTGTTGTTGTTTTTGTTTTGTGACAAGGTCTCATTCTGTTGCTCAGGTTTATCTGGAATGCACTACGTAGCTCAGGTTGGTCTTGAAATCACAAAAATCCTCCTGCCCCAGCCAAATGCACACTTGGATTATAGGTGTGAACCATCAAGCATGGGTCTTAGAGCAATTCTTTTAAAAATGAATTATTTCTTTTTATTTATGTATGTATTTATGAGTGAATTTGTGTATACTCTTGTGTAGGAGTCTGAGTCTATGGAGGTCAGAAGATGGTATCAGATCCCCTAGAGCTGGAGCTAACAGGCAGTTGCGAGCCATCTGATGTGGGTGTTAGAAGCAGGACACACTGTTTAACCACTGAGCCTTTCTCCAGGCGTCAGAGCAGTTCTATATGTATTGAACTGTACTTACAACGATCCTTTTCAATTAATTCTTAGTTATCAGTCTAAATTCCATGCCCTTAATCATGACAAGCTTTATAATTGGCTTAGGTGACTATCCTTAGTGCTGTTAGTAAAGTCCATGATATTTCTCTGGTTTTGTATTTGTGTAATGATGCATTTACTATACCCATTCTGAGTAATACTGGTGCTATGTATTCTATTTCACTTACATGGGATCAGTAATAATAAAGGCACATGATTAAAATATGCAGACTGCACATGATCAAGAAGTATCAACGAGACTGTGAACAGTTTATTTTTTCCAGAGTTGCTTTGTACATATTTAAAAATATCTGTTTTGTTTTTGCACATATAAAGCAGTGCTATTTTGTATCTCATTTTATGTTTCCATGAATCTTGAAGGCCTGCCTATATCAATATCAATATCTATTTATCTATCGATTTATCTATCATATATATATATATGTTTGTTTTGTAATATACATAGGGTAGGTATATCCTGACTTCATTGCCTTTCTAGTGCATTGTCTTTTTGCCCATTTCTGCTGTTTAGGTTCCCCATTGCCTTGAGTTTTCTCTGTTATTAGAAATGATGAACAATGTGTTATATCTTCATATTTACTTGTTTATATAAATATGACTCTAAGATAAATTCTTCAAGCTAAGACAATTGGGTTGAAGGATTCGGATATTTGCAATTGATAAATATGGCAAATTGTCCTCCAAGAAGTGTAGCTTCAATTCGTGTTTCAACCAGCTACAACCGAGAGTTATTCAGTTGCTTTACCCCAAGAACAGTTTGTTAAAAAAAATTTGTCAGTACTCTGATTTATCTCAAACAATTATGCACAAGTTTGAGTAGGATTTTTATGTTCACTGGGCATTAATATTTCTTGTTAAAATTCATTACCCAGTTTTCAGTAGTAAAAATTCTTCCCCTTAGTAACTTGTGAATGCTTTCTTTATATTTCTTTAAAGTATCCTGCCATCATGGAAGCATCACATGTCCCTTTCTTTGTCACTCACCTTTAGATGTGTCCACTTACTATAACCACAGAGAAACGAATAGATGCAGTTAAATATGCCAGTCTCTCCCTTTATTCTATATGGGTTTGTGGCATTCTTGGTTTGTCGACTAGCCCTTATATTATATAAGCAACAATCACCATGTTTTCTCTTTTCAGAATATGTAGACTATTAATTGGGTACAAGGGGTCAAGGAGGGATCTTGATATTTCATCTGAATATCTATACAGTTGTCCAACCACCTTAAGGTTTTTAATACTCTCTTCTCTCTCTTACTAGATTCTGAGTTTCTCCCGGAAAAGAACCACACCTTATAAATTATTGTAACCTGATATCTAGCACTATGCCTGGCACATAGTTGTGCTTACTGAGACACAGATAATCAATGCCAGACAGAGACTGTTTTAACTTTCTCTGTGAAGGAGATCTGCTTAAATGTAATTAATAACCTATATGTGTCACATTTTGCTACGTCTACGGCTGACCCAGTGGGAGTCGGTTCTCATCAGCTACTGTCTGGTACCTGTAACCTCTTATCCAAGCTACATGATTAAAAGGACCAGGTAGATGTGACGAGTGTCTAATTAAATGTTGCCCTGCATGGCAAAATGAAACAGAATAAATCTCCATCTGGGAAGAAGCCCCCTACTCCATAATTATTAGGGCCTGAAATTCTATCTTTAGGACTTTATGTCTTTTATTAAAATGCAAATATTCTCTTGAGCTATATTTTTTTATTCACTCGCATCACAGTGCAGATTTTTGCTGTGTGATTCAATGCAACACATACCCCCTCACATACACCAGCAATAGCACAGCACACACAAACAAGTCTGTAAAAGCAAGTTTTGAACAGAAAATAGAAACAAGGAGGAGCCATCATGAAGGAGCAAAAGAGGCATCACTGAGGGGCAGGACAACAGGAGAGGTGCATGGAGAAGGTCAGTTCCGACTCATGTTCTAACAATGGCACTTTAATGTACCAAGCTACTTAATTACAAAATACATCATACCGCTCACCTCTCTCTGAAACTCAGCAATCTAAACTCTCTAGGCTTATTGGACATATTTGTAGGACACTATTTCAATTAGATAAGTTCACATGAGTCATTAAGGGCTAATTTCTTATAAGTGTTTCTGAGAATTTTAGCTTAAAAGAGTATTTAGATACTATAATTTTCCTTTGAGGAGTGTAATAGCTTATTCTAGGGTCCAGTATGCCTTCTCATCCCCTGTTGACCTCAAATTTGACATCTGCCTGGGTACAAGTACCTTGAAGAAGAAAGGGGCAAAAGAAAAATATCAAGATGAGCTTCAGCATGCTTTTGATTTGGGGATATAAGACATATACTGTAAACTTTGTGTCCCCAATTTTGCCAAGCTGGAAAAATATCCCACAAATTTTAAGGATCTTAAATAGGAAAACTTGAGAGCCTGTTCAGCTTCTGGGCAGCAACATGTTGGGGCTTGCTGTCAATGAGCAATGGGGGTTAGGAAAATCATTTCCTGGTTTATTAGAATCTTTCTCTTTGGGTCCAGAACATTCTTCACATGCCCTGGTCACTTCAGCCTGAGTTTCTTCTATCACAAGCTGCATTTCATTTCCTAGTTTGTATGAAAAATTGACTATAAAAGTCTGTTCATGAGCCTCTTGTTTATTGTTAATCTATCCCCAGAGTTGAAGGGAATCAAATAATGAGTGAACTCTGAAATTAAGGGAATATACTTATTAAAGGTGTAAATCCAATGGAAGGTGCCATAGTTGAAGTAGTACCCACTCATTGCTCACTGGAAGTTAGTGTCATAGTCTTCTGTACAGAACCACTGAGAACAGTGCACAAAATAACAAGGAATAAAAATGACAGAACAGAAAAGGAAATAGGGTGCTGAGTCTTTGGCTGTGGGATTGGTTTAGAGCCAGATCTAAAAAGATCCCCAAATAAGAAATAGGTAACATTACCAAAATGTTCAGTTTCTGTCAAATTCATCTGAAATCTAGTTCCACAATTTACAACTTTCAAATAATTTACTAAGCGAGAAAAGGAGGTGGGAGGAAAAAGAGAAGGAAAATCAGCAGGAGGAAGAGGAGATACTGATATTAATAAATTACATTTACTGAGAATGTATTTTGTACACACTGTATGTATTTAAAATAATTTAAACCTATCAATATCTCTAATAAAGATCAAATTATTATTTTAATTTAAAATAGAAGGAAATTGAAGTACAACAAATTTGGTAACCTGCCCAGTATCAATCAGTAGAACACCAAGGCTGGGTCAATAGAGTCACTTCTGAAGTGTCAGCTAACAACGGCAAGATTCAACTATCGCCTTTGGTCCACACAAGTCCCAGCTCTGGGCCTACTTCTCAGTAACAGTTGCCCTTTTGTATTTTGCTATTACCGTCTGGGCCCTGTTCCTCTATATCCTTTAGGGTTAGCTCTGACCTTTATCTTACCCCCTTCCTCCTTAGCTGACTGATACAGATCAAGTGAAAGAAGGCAAGAACATACCTCTTGAAAGCCAGGCATTTTCTCATTTGTTTTCCTCCTTCACCCTACTGACCTCTGAGGAAAAGGCTCCAGTCTGACAGATTGGAAAAGCGTGGCCAAGATGAGTTGAGAATGTATTTCAGACAAGTCATAACTTGGACGTGGGTCTGCTGACTCAGGAGTTTGAGAGGACATATGAGACATGAATAATTTAAACTGTTAAGAACATTTGCATATTAAAAGGAGACTTCCATTTATTCAAAGGACAAATGACTAACTACTATTGGAAGCCTTGTGTCAAAGAAAAAGTCAGATGAGACATAGGCTTTAAGATAAGATGCCTCGCCCAAGGGTCCTTTTCACATGAACCCAAGCAGGTGCTTGTTCATTGCCCCCTTCTCTCCTTCCATAAGCTGGTGCTGCCACCAAAGTGCTGATCCCCTGGCTGGGATCATGATGTAAATTATGGCAGAAATCAAAAAAAAAAAAAAAAAAAAAACAAGTTCGGTTCTCTTTTCCCTGGCTCAGTCTTTCCATAAAGATGGGGACTTTAACACACATTTGAAGAGTTAAACAGAGGAGCATGGAATTGGCAAAGATGTCTTGGAAGAACAGGTTTGCCCTGAGGGAATAATGGGGAGTAACACCATTATCCCCTCTTCCAGTGATGGGGACTACCATGGAGCAACACCTTCTCCTTTGTCACCCTAACACTGATGAGTCATTAAGCGCTTTATTTCTAATTTCAATAAATTAAAAGAACTCGGGCTTTCTAATACAGAAAATTATATTTATCCAGTCACTTAATGAAAAATGCATCATTGAAGCTTTGCAGTACCTAAGCACTCAGAGCACTGCAGATTAATTTTATTAAGTTGTTTTGCCTTCAGGATACCAAGCATCTACTCTCAGTTTTATTAGATGAGAACCCATCAGCCGTGCGTGTTAATTTTATACTGACTCTGAAAATTTCAGATGCAAATCACCTCTCCTATTTCTTTAATGAAGCTTTTCTGATGCGGCGAAGTCATCTCTCCTCCTCTGTCTTCACCCAAGTCCCAACCAGTACCACCTTCAATATGATCTTATTCCAGAAAAAGAAAGGTTTTTGCTGATCTCCACTATAAGATTTTGGATCTGTAGAAAGAACCGAAATGTGTTCTTGCAAGTTTTAATTTTAAAAATGACCTTTAAAATTCCTTGTAAATAGAAGCTCCAACAAGAGTCTTCTTTTTTACAAATTATTTGTTTTTGAGATTATAACATAATTGCATCATTCTGCTCTTCCCTTTCCTCCCTTCAAACTCTCTCAAATCTCGCATATACCCCTATTTGCTCTCTTTAAAATTCATTCCCTATTTTTCAGCAATTGTTGTTACATAAATATATGTATATGAATATATATATTTCTTAATGCATAAATACAATTTACTCAGCCTGTATAATGTTATTTGTACGTGTGTTTTCAGGACTGACCATTTAGCATTGGATAACCAATTAGTATGCTCTTCCCTGGGGAAGACCACATCTCCCACTCTCAGCATTCTTTAGTTGCCTGTAGTTCTTTCTGTATAGTTGAGGCCTCATGAGGGTGTAGTTAGGAATCATGCTGGTTTAGAAAAGTGTAATAGGTTTCTTAAATCAGTGTTTTGTGAAGATAATCTCCATACAGAGCTGTCCAATAATTAGTACGTTCTTCACTGCACTTAGGTGCATGTATATGTTAATACAAAAAAAAAACCTTTAAAAGTGAGCAAAAGTGACTACAGCTCATTTGTAGAAGTCTTGGTTTGGCTGGAACCTCCAGCTCATTCCTGCTTGATTTGGAAGGCCTCATTCTTCTCTTTCTCCAAACCCTTTCCTCTCAGAAAATCTCCAACAAAAGAAAGGCACAAAAAACCTAGTTCTGCAGTCTGAGTGGCTTTGGCTGCTCCTCCCCTGAAGTTGCCAGCAGTCCTAAACCCTGCCTAAAGTGGTCAGCTTTTGACCAGCTTGTGGAGGATACGACATTACCCCTTGTCTACAGGGTATATAAAGTTCCTGCTTTAGTTTGGGCATATGACTTCTCCAGTCCCAAGTTCTGAGGCTGGAGGACTCACCAGGGAGTTGCTTTGTTCAAATAAACCCGTTCTTTTGCTTTTTCAATTTGGCTTGATCTGACTTACTGCATCGGCAGAGAAACCTATTATCACATTACAGAAAACCTATTGGTCTGTAAGAATCATCCCTTCTGATGCCCAGTTCATCTCCCATGAATATTCAGTTATAGATTGCTAAAATTTGTATATAGTTTCACTGTTTATATGGAGCTCTTCTTCAGAAGTGCTTTCTGAGCTTCAGGTGCTTCACTAGTTGGAAGAGAGAAAGTGTTACAATAATTGTTCTAATCCTATAGGCTAGCTTCTATATCTGGTTTCTTTCCCTGCATAGGTACCCATAAACATCAGAAAATATAATCGAAATCAATAAATTCACAGTAAAATTAAAATAAGAAGTGTAGCTGCATATTATAAACCTTGAATAGTCTTTTTGAATCACAGGTAGAGAGTTAATGGAGAAAATCAAAACCTAGAGCACACATAGCCGAGGATGGATAAAGAAGCTGGGTGTGACTCCAGGTGATGTCCAAGTCAGAGACAAGTAAGTAGAATATATGGCTCAAGGGGTATTGGGAGTAATCATTTTTGTTATGGCACACCATTTTGAGCAGTTGAGTGGTTTTATGTCTTAATTCTTTGCCTAAGTCTATTAGGAAGATAGCATCATAAGTCCCCCACCCAAACTAGAGTAATTTTTATGGATGCTTGAGCTTGAGAAGCAAGTAAGATGAGGACATTGCAATGGCTAGCCACACCCAGAAGAAAAGGAACCACTGATGCTCAGAAGATAACTCTTTAAACATTCCATTCAGCAGATGTCATGCCTTTTCTCAAATTCTTGATGAGTGTGGGTTGTGACAAAAAGAAATGATATTTATAAGCAACGTGAGGACCTGTCAATCTGAAGTGAACAGTAAGCAAAAATCAGCAGACACTTAATAGAAGCCAGTACTGTAAACTAGAGACTCCAAATTGAAGAATCAGAATTAATAGGTTAAATATGTTACAGATGAACAAAGGAAAATGAAGGGCTATTGTTGAAGAAAAACAAAAGACTTTAAATATAAACCAGATAACAATTACTAAGAAAAATAACTTAATTTTTCTAACCCAAAATAATGCTGTATAATCTGAGATGACAGATAAGAGAATTACTCTGAGTGGTCATTACATATTATATTATTTATGTATTGGAATAACACTGTACCACATAAATATGTACAATGGCTATGAATCAATTAAAATTAAAAATACATTTAAAAGATGCTCATAATTAAGGCATATCATGATGGAATTCCATAAAATGAAATCTGTGCAAATTTCCAAAACAATAGGCAGGATACCTACATAGAAATAATAAACAATTTAAAATCAGGCTGTACATTGACAATGTCCAGTATTAGCAAATGGTGATTATCTTGAAATTTATGAGAAAAGTAATTTGAAAGCAAGAATATAATAGTAAGAATGACTAAAATTTAAGTATGCTAGGAAGGACTGATGCAGAGTGAAGACATTTTTCAGACATGCAAAGACAGTAATCTCATGAACTGCAATTTATCTTTGAATGAATTACTGGGAGACTGTATTTTAACAAAATGAAAAATCAATTCAAAGATCTGATTTAGAGTAAAAGGAAAAGCAGTCAGAAAATGAACCAGTAAAAGTTATAAGCAAATCTAAATAATTATTATTGTAAAAGCAATATGGAATTTGTTAAGTCTCAGGGTGATCAAAATGGGAAATTGCATGGTATAGGAGAAAAGAAAAAGAGGGAGAAAAATGTCACTATGGTTATGATTCTTTTTTAGAATGAGAAACTAAAGAATCATAAATTCTAGGAATACATGGGCAATAAATGTTAAAATTTTTGATAAACTAAGGTAACCACTAGAATGTGGAATAATTTTTTTTGTCTAAGCAATACTACAGAACAGAAAGATAGAGAAAATTACCCTAATTTGAACAGAAGGAAAATGAATCACGGTAGTAGGAAAGGTAAGACAAGATGATAGAGATGATCAAGTACTAATAACTGTACTAGAGCATAACAGATTGAAGTTCCCAATGGAAAACCAGTCTCATATTGGACAAGTAAGAGAGCTCCAGCAGTGTCCTGTTTAACAGACACAATGTAAATTCAGGAAGAAAATACCCTAAGAGGCCATGAGAAACATTCCATGTTGTATTAATCCATTAGAACAATGTATCAATCATGAAAGTATTCATAACTGTATGGCTGTGAAGTAAATGTGGGTAAGAAAACAAGAATAACTCATCAATCGACAGCACTAAGGGGAAACTTCCATATTGTGCTCTCAGAAATCAAGCAACAGATTGAGTAAAAAAATAGTGACAAATCTGAAGTTAATTTACGTAATACAATGCATTTGCTACTGTGTGTGTGTGTGTGTGTGTGTGTGCATGCCTAATAAAAATACCTACATGATATCCTCAGAATTTGACTTTATGTATAAAGTTACATAAAAAACTCAATAAATTCAAAATAGTAGAAAAATTAATTCTATAAATAGCAAAGCTATAAATTAGTAATACAATTAAAATATTGTAATTAACTTTTGTGTATATTTAAAATTTGCTTCTTTATGAGTCCAAAGGAAAAAACCCATGAAAACTAAAATAGTAAACTATCAAGAGATAAATATAACTGAAATCATTGTACACCAAAACTTGTGGAACAGAATCAAAATAGCGCTCAAGCATAATGTAACTTAAAGAAATGAATGAGAAAACCTAAGATGTCAGAGAAAGAACTAGGTTGACTCTGAATATAACCTAAAAGCATAAACTGTAGATATTTTGACAAACACTAAATAAAAAGGAAGTACTAATCCACAAAACCTGGAACAATTCATTTGGAAAGGCCTTCCAAACAGACAAACCTTTGTGGACATCTGTACAAGAAAACCAGATCTAAGTCCAAATAAACAATGACTGGAAAAGTAGTGTGTGTGTGTGTGTGTGTGTGTGTGTGTGTGTGTGTGTGTGTGTGTGTGTGTGTGTGTGTTAAATTTAGCTATGTACAATTTTAAGACAACAAAAATTTCAGCGTCAATGAGTTCTTTTCTAGACAGCATTAATTGTTAAAATTGACTCAAGAATGCCTGACCTGTCCAGTGATCAAGAAAGTCATCATAGATCTACTCCTTAAAAAAGACAGAGGGCCCCAAACTTCAAACGGACACATTCTATCACATCTTCAGGGAACAAAGCATTCTCATGCTCTATGAAATAAAGGGGAAACATCCTCAATGCACGCGGCAAGTCTTGCAAGATTTTATGCTAAAAATTAGACAAACATAGAAGGAAAAAGAAAATAATGTGGCCGATATTGCTTATGAAGATACATGCAGAATGCTAAATAGAATATTAGCAATTCAAATTCAGCAATGTATTAAAAGAAAAATATACCATGAGTCATGAGCACTAAGGATATTCCCATAAAATAAATATAGCTCATATTAAGTGACTTATTAATGCAATTCACAACATTGACAGACTGACAGATAAAAATTATATAATCACATCAATAAATGCCCCAAAATTATTTCATGAAACTTACTATTCTCAACATGACACACACCATTCTGCAGACCTTATTTTAATATTAATAAAGCATTACTGTGTTCATTCAGGGGATTGAAGTTACAGTTGAAACACATTATTTCTCAAGTTATGTTCTTCCTTGCTGATTGTGCCTCATTGACAATCTGAGTCTGGTACTTCAAGCTAATTAATTAGCAGAATTTTGACTATTTCCTTTCTTTGGTACACTTTTTTTATTATTTTGAACTCTAAATAATTCCTATATTATAGTTTATTTGATGTTTTATTACCATTTCTTCTGGTTCCTTTGGGACCTTAAATACAATACAGGCATGTTATGCTTTTAACCCTTTAAAACTCTGATTAAATTAATACTTCAATATACATAATAATGAATTTAAATCCATGATGAAATAGTCACTTCCTAAAAATAGTCCATGTCAATGCCAATATAAGTATAATCACTGAAGGATTCAAAACTGGCTGGAGTGAGACCCTAAAAATTGCTGCCTGGACAGTTAATGTTTGCATGGTGAGCAGCCCTACCAGCCATGAATATTTTAAGTAAAGACTGAAGGAATCAAATATCCTTAATCTGTGACACATATCTATTAGAAACATACAGCAAACATTACATTTACTGATGAAACAAAGGAAATTCTACAAAAGTTAGAAAGAAAAAAGTCAATTATTTTTTTTTCTTGCTTGACATTGTAATGGAAGCCCAAACAAATTTAATAAACAAAGATGAATAAGACACATAGGCATAGTGAAAGACTAGATAAAATTATTGTTATTTATCCTGAAAATTCAGAATGAACTAATGGAAATCTACTAGATCCAACAAAAACTTTTTGTTTATTATTTATTTATTTAGTACTGGTATATTCTTTTTATTGTTTTTACTGAGCTATAAATTTTTTCAGGTCCCCTCCCTTCCTCCCCCTCCTCTTCTACCTTCTCCCATGACCCACATACTCCCAATTTATTCAGGAGATCTTATCTTTTTTTCCTTCCTATATAGATTCATGTATGTCTCTCTTAGGGTCCTCTTTGTTGTCTAGGTTCTCTGGGGTTGTAGACTGTAGGTTGATTTTTCTTTGCTTTATGTCTAAAAGCCACTTATGAGTGAGTACATATTATATTTGTCTTTCTGAGTCTGGTTTGTTTATTTTTAATCCATAGGCACAAACAACATAGACACATGGAAATTTTTTATTTCACAAATAAAATAAGTAACCAATTTAAAAATGTTACAAGAAAAGGATATCATTCATAATCATAAAAATACTTAAAAAGAAATATAATGAAAAATCTAAACTTCAAATAACCCATATAAGCCATATTAAAATATCTAAGACATCAAGCGAGTTGTTAAAAGAATAATACTCAAGGCACATTCATAACTACACATGGAATGAATTTTTTTTATTGATTTTTATTGAGCTTTACATTTTTCTCTGCTCCTCCTCTCCCTCACTCTCCCTTCCCTTCAACTCTCTTGCAAGGTTCCCATGCTCCCACTTTACTCAGGAGATCTTGTCTTTTTCTACTTCCCATGTAGATTAGATCTATATATGTATCTCTTAGGGTCCTCATTGTTGTCTAGGTTCTCTGGGATTGTGATTTGTGGGCTGGTTTTCTTTGCTTTACGTTTAAAAACCACTTATGGGTGAGGACATGTGATAATTGTCTTTCTGTGTCTGGGTTACCTCACTCAAAATAATGTTTTCTAGCTCTACCCATTTGCCTGCAAATTTCAAGATGTCATTATTTTTTTCTGCTGTGCAGTACTCCATTGTGTAAATGTACCACATTTTCCTTATTTATTCTTCGGTCGAAGGGCATTTAGTATGTTTCCAGGTTCTGGCTATGACAAACAATGCTGCTATGAATATAGTCGAGCACATGTCCTCGTGGCACAATTGAGCATCCTTTGGATATATACCCAAAAGTGGTATTACTGGGTCTTGAGGAAGGTTGTTTCCTAATTTTCTGAGAAATCGCCACACTGACATTCAAAGGGGCTGCACCAGCTTGCATTCCCACCAGCAATGCAGGGGTGTTCCCTTTACCTCACAACCTCTCCAGCATAAGTTGTCATCAGTGTTTTTGATCTTGGCCATTCTTACAAGTGTAAGATGCAATCTCAGTGTTGTTTTGATTTGCATTTCTCTGATGACTAAGGATGTTGGACATTTCCTTAAGTGTCTTTCAGCCATTCCTCTGCTGAGAGTTCTCTGTTTAGGTCTGTACTCCATTTTTTATTGGATTATTTGTTCTTTTGA